>JASDQU010014314.1:81945-170932 GCA_032191745.1 Picea mariana
TGTTGGTACATATTGATGAGTCATTGTTGATGAGTATTTGACACATGATTGGTATATACTTGGTACATGGTTGGATGCACTTGTTTATGGTACAGGTTGATTACAGGTTGTTTGGCACAGGTTGGTGCATGGTTGATGCTCTTGTTTATGGTACAGATTGATATCTGTTGAGGATCGTTGCCTCATCTCAGTTGGTGCTAAGAATGCAAGTTGAGTCTTGCATATAGAGCTAGTTCTCTTGTAGAGTTGTACTCTATTCAGTTGTTGCTGATAAACCCCAAGGATTGTAGTCCGTAATAAAAAGAAAATTGTACATACATCTTGTGTTCTTTGTGTTCATTGTGGTGGTGACTTCTTGATGATATATTGCTGATATGTGCTCACATATAACTGGTTATAAATGACAACTATGGGTAATGAATAAATGTTGAATTCTAATTGATGATTTTTTGTGCAAGAGGGAAGTTTTGGGAAAAAGAGCCCCACACTCATTCACCCCCCCTCTAAGTGTGGTAGGTGTATCCAACACTTTTTTCAAATCTTGATTGGTTGTTTCCCTTCTCAAGTTTTCTTTTCAGAAAAACAATTTCGGCCTCTAGATTTTCATAGTCTAATTGTTTTTCATTGAGTTTTTGATCCAAGTGGATATTGGTGGCCACCCACCTATTCCAAATTCCAACTGGCTCATCTTGACAGTTTTCAATTAAGCACATTTCTCTGTAATGGGGACATTTCTTTGTAATTTTGGGTTCTACACTTACAAGGTTGTCCTAAATCCCTACACAGAATCTAGGTGGATATTGGTGGCCACCCACCTATTCCAACTGGCTTATTTTGGAAGTTTTCATGTCAGTACATCTTTATGTACTTCCAGGGTCGTTTTGGGGCTCTAAATAGTATTTTCTTGGCTTTCCACAGTGAAACTATAGATGGAGTAGGGATTAATTGTGTGGATTGAGTAGGGATTTAATTTTAGTGGATTAGATTTATGATCTAGTGGTTAGATAATCTATTGTACCTCAATGAATGCTATATCCATAAGGCTTCAATTTTATGAAGAAAATCAGTTTAAGACAGCTTGCCTAGGTTCCTAGATGAGTATGTTAACTTAGCTAGTTTTGCTTCCTAGTTGATTGATAATTGGTCTAAAATGTTTAGGTTGTTTTTATGAGGCTAGTTAGATAGTTTTTAGCTAGTTTTATTTGATGATTTCTCTGTTGCAGTAGTTATATCAGATCTGGTACATGTTTGAAAAGTTCTTAGGAATCATTGAATGGTGTGCCCTTTTCATTGAGAAATTGTTGGAAATCATTTGAGTCTAAGTGAATTTTGGGGTTTTATTTAATGATTACCTTGTTGATCTGAAGAGTTACTTGTTGTTGTTTCAAATCATATCATATTTGGTTAGGTCATAATAATTGCTAATAAATCACTGAATAATCACCCTTATGCATTCTAGCAGTATTGAAATAATTTCCAAAGTATATTTACATTGTTATCCTTTGATCTGATTGGTTGATTTTGAAGTGTTTGTTGATGATAAAGAGCTTATAGATATTGCATTTCTACTACTATTATAATTGTTTTCAAATCTGATCTTATTTCTTGTATTGAAAAAGACAAGTGTAGAACATACATATATCTTATGTAATTGAAATTGGATAATTAAATGATATTGTTGTTCCACCGAATATAACTTGTGACTAACCACCCTTAATTGCATAAGATAAATACTTCCTCAAACACTTGTTACCTATTACTTTAGGCAGGAATTATACTTGGGAATTGGACTTAGTGCATAGTTGGTTTAGGTTGAATCGTCCTTGTGGGTACTTAGGCTTTCATCCTCCTCTGTCACATTACCCTGTTTTCTTCATCTTTCCCATATCCATCCTAGCCCATCAAATCTTGTATCGTGATACCTTACGGTCTTTGACCATCTACAGTCCTTTCCCCCTAGGGGTCACCCAGGGATATTCCTCAGGTGACAGTGGATCATGTCCTTTTTTGGTGTCCATTGGTTGGGATCATGAAGGACTCTACACGATCTACAATATGTGCAATAATAGGCACATAGTCAGCACGAGGTACAACATGTGTGTGGATTGGCCTTCCAGGCATTATCTTGCAAAGCTCCTTCAAGAATCTATGTTTTGTTTTTTCATGAGAGATGGACTTGAATTCGAATCCAAAGAATAGCCATTGGACACTCAAGTGAAATACGTACTTGAGAGGATTTTATCGATAGAGTCTCTTCAATTTCATCCAATGACCAAAACTTGCTTTGTAAACTGTATTAGTTTAATTTTCTATTGCAAAATGATTATGTTAAATTATGTAGCTTGGGCAGGTACTTCCACACCAGGGGTGTCTAGTAGTGTGTAAGAGGCCCAACTTATGCGTAGAAAACACTATATTGGTGGGGACCACTCAAATCAACATGAGATTAAGTCACAGTTGTTGGATGTGACTTAAGTGATCTCAATTCTTCATTAAGTCACTGCCACTAGATCAAGATATTGATAAGAAGATCCAAGGGCCAAGATTGCATGAGAGGAAAGGATAGGGTTACAAATAACCTAGAAGGCCTCATTCCACACATCATCTCAAGTGAAGGTAGTTGAATAAGAGAGAGAGGAACCTCTAAGGAGATCAAATACTAGAGTTAAGTCGAACCAGCATTGGAGGGTCTAGCAGAATCAAGGAGACAAAGGAAAGGGAGGTCGAGTAGGGCCAATAACTAGACCAAGTCAGGTCTAGAAAAGCAAGAAGATGAGGCTAAGCAGAGGAAAGGAGGTCGAGCTAGGGCTACTTGCAATTAAAGCTAGCAAAACTCCCAGAAGGAGGGAGTTTGTACGAGTGGTACAAATCTAGTACGAATCACCATCCAACAAAGGAATTCATATCAGGTATGAAGGTAGAAGAGAAGTTTTGTTTATTAATGTTTTTGTTGAACATTGAGGTAAAAATCAGTTATGTTGTAATCACATTTTTTTTGTGTGGTCTCCCTGAGTGAAACCTATGAGTGTACGGACCCGTACAGTCCCTGCATATCAGTTTGGGAGAAATACATTTTTGTATGCACAGACCTATGATAAATAAATTGTGTGTTAAGTGGTGTTGTTTCTAGAATTTGTTTCCTGTGTTTATTTTGTGTGGCTATTCCAAATATCATTAATGCAATGGCTATAAATAATATCTGATAAATAAATTTTATAAGTTAAATCTCTTCATGGTATCATAGCCAAATTTCTTACAGCCCCAAAAGAGGTGTAGAATATTTGTGCTATTAGAGACAAGGAAAGTAGAATAATAAAAGGGGAGGTCGTACCTTCTAAGCTGAAGCAGGAGAAGAGGATCGAGCAGGGTCGATCTTCTTAGAGAAAGAGGGAGCAATTTAGAGTTGGTACAAGTCCGCCCATTGAAAGTACTGACAAAGGTTTTTCAGAAGAGGTTGAAACTAAGTATCAAGATGGCTACAAATATCAAATATGAGGATAGACTTCATGGTGCCTCCAACTACGTACAATGGAAGTACAGAATGAAGAATTCCCTTCAAGAGAGAAAAGTATGGGGTATTTTTGAGAAGAAAGTCACAATCCCCATCAATGCTAAGGATAAAGAATTACATTATTCTCTAGAAACCATAGCTCATAGGATCCTTCCATATGGAGTGAAGGATCATATGGTACCAAACATTTGTGAGATGCAAACATCTCATGAAATGTGGTCACATCTGAAGGGGTTGTTTGAAGCCAATCATGAGAGAAGAATCATGGCTCTCAAAGAGAGACTTCATCAAACAAATATGTATAAAGGGGAAGGGGTTACATTCTACCTCACCAAAGTGAAATAACTACTAGATGAACTCCTTGCAGTAGGGGTAAAATTATCCCCAGTCGAGATAGTTCGTTCAGCCTTAAGGGGATTCCCAAAGGAGTGGGATTCCTTCATTGCAGGGGTAGAAGCCAGAGAGAATCTATGAGATTGGGAAAGGTTATGGAATGACTGTAGCCAAGAAGAGATCAGGAGATGGAGAAATGTGAATCAGGAGGAAGAGGAGGAGAATATCACTCTCACCTCCAAGAGGGTTGGCATAAGAAGAAGAGTAACAACCTTCAGAGGAGGATCCACAAACGAGAGACCTAAGAAAGACCTCTCACATGTCCATTGCTATGTGTGTGGAGCATTTGGAAATTTTTCTAGCCAGTGCTTTCAAGCAAAGAAGGGCTATGGTACAAAAGGAAAAAGGAAGGAGGTAGCAACCTCAGTGGAAATTGAAGAAAAATATGAGGAAGGAGAGCAATAGTTGGCTGTCACATCTTGTGAGTTATCTAGAATGTTTTGAGATGAATAAATTATGTTGTTGGATGAAGAGGACAAGACTAAGACAGGATGGTATATAGACAGTGGTGCCATAGGTCACATCCCAATATTTAGGCTTTGTGAAGTGTGGTGTGCATTCTAGCATGGTGGCAATCCAAGGTAAAGAATCAGGAAGAATTCTTAGGATGTCAGAGGTACTTTATGTACCAAGCAAGAGAGTTAGTGTGCTCTCAATATCGGCCTTAGAACATCAAGGCTATGGTGTACACATTCGATTTTTTAGAAACAAAACATCGGGGCCACCTATGATGATAGGAATAAGTGAAGACGACCTATACAAGTTGTGGGGGAAACCTATCTATAATTTAAAAGAGGAAAGTAGTGATTTTGTTATATCATGCTTAAGGGAACAGGAAGTTATCCTCTGTTGGAAAATATTGAACAAGCAGCGAATGCGTGTTGATAGTTGTTGTCATTGATGGCAAGTTTGCAGATAGTGAATGGTTGTTGTCATTGATGGATTTGTATCAGTTAGACTGCAACAAGATCATGGTTTAATCGTAACCATTGAATCCAAAATGAATCTGGACTATAGTTTACAGCCCTTGTCGGAGAAAGGATCTGAGCCGACAGATCGGAAGCAGACACTCGTCAGCCATCAGATCTACAGAAGCTGCGAAGGAGATAAGCATGGCAGCGATCGGGCGCCACCGGGAGAAGCTCGACAGGATGCTTCATCGGAGTTTCGAGGATCGGGATTTCAATATGCAAAGAACACAATGCAAAGAAAACCCTGATTTTGCGATATGCGAAATCACGAGTCAATCACAGCCATTAAAAGGAGATCAGATTCTGGACCGTTGATTCCAGCTTGTGTCAGAGTTTCGGGGATCAATATTTCAATATGCAAAGAACACAATGCAACGAAAACCCCAATTTCGCGATATGAGAAATCGCGATTGAATCCAGACTATCAGATCCAGAAATGATCAGGACCATTGATCTGACCTCTCATCAGAGTTTCGGGGATAGCAATTTGGAAGTGACAAGAACTTACAACATTAGAAATGTTGAAATCGCGATATGAGATATTGTGCTTCAATCATAGTCGTCAAGACAAGCTCAGATCTGAACCATTGATCTTATACCATATCGGAGTTTCGCGAATCCGGATATGGTAAGGATTTCAACATGAATTGCGAAATCGTGAAATCGCGATATGCGATATTGCGACACAATCGTAGTCATTGATCCAAGATCGCTCCTGAACCGTTGATCAAACTCCACATCGGAGTTTCACGAATCGCGACTTTGAAATGCCAAAATCACTTGACATAAATCGCGATGTAATAGCAACCGTCAGATCTAGATATAATCTGGATCGTTGATCTGTTTTCTACAGAGAATTTCAGGGATCGGGTTTTGGTATGGACAAGAATTCTGAACATCAAGACTTACAATTTGGCGATATGTGAAATTGTGAAAGCGCCTTTCACATAAAACCTTGGTCACAGCCCTTGGTCACGGGAAGAGAAGGAGTCAAGAATAAAGTTCATTTCGGAGTTTCAGAAATCACGATGTGAAAGTGTCAAGACTTGGGCAAAGAAATGCCGAAATGTCGAAATCCAATTTAAAGGGAAAGAATAATAAAGATTATCCAACGGTGCGGATAAGGTTTGAAAGTGATCAGAGGGTTGTTGTTCTTTCTCACACATTAACGCTTCAGTTATGAATCCGTTAAGAGAAACAGACTGACAATGACAAATCGGTTAGTGTTTCAGTTGCTAAGACAGATGTCTTTGTATTGCCTATTGGAAGGGGAAGTGGAATCGTCAAGGCAGGGTGTATAAAAGAAAATGAGAGAGACTGAATGTGGTTGGTTGTTCTGGATGGAAAAAGAACGAAATAGTAAGAAAGGAGAAAGGAGAAGATGCTGAGTATGAAGTTTTAAATTGATGTATAGAATGAAATGAAATGTAAAGCAGAAACAAAGCAAAATGATAGGCAAAGCAGAAGAAGAACATAATGACAGAAGAATGTGATGCAGAGCATACCTGTTGAGGAAGAGAAGAATTACAGAACAATTTGTTGAAGATCATATTTACAGAACAGAGTAAAAATGGTAAGAAGTGATTTATCTGAATAAGTTTCCTATGTTTTCATTATTTCATATTCGAGGGTGGTTGGGAGGTGCTCGGGAGGACTGTTGTCCTCAGAAGTTCAAGTGGGTGCTTGAACACAGGAAGTTGTAACTTCCATCTGGTTGTTGCCAAAGAAACAAGGGTGGCAGGGTGGTGATAGGGAGAACAGGTGTTCTCTGTTATGCAAGTTGGANTCCAGTTGGTGCTGGAATACTCAGGGAGTTGGTGCTTCCTTCTAGTGGGTGCTAGAGAAACCAGAGAGTTCGAGCTCTCAAACAAGTTGCAGCTTGTAAGACAGAGGTAGTAGCCTCACATTGAGTTGGTGCTCAATTGTAAATGATGTACAGAACTGCAAAAGACTGCCTATCATTTCGAAGAAGAAGAGGTTTTCTCCCTTTATGGGTTTCCTCGTGAAAATCTGTCTCTGTGTGTGTTTCATGTATGACTGATGGTATTTACTTTTACTGTTCATATGTTGTATATTCTTGATGACTGCATGAAGAAATATTAATAATGTTTTGACAGACTTAAAATTGTTTAATCTTATAAACAACTGATTCACCCCCCCCTCTCAGTTGTTTTAGTATTTCCAACATCCTCAATAGATCCACGTGGTGGGAATGGACTCAACTAGAGGAGTGGGGATACTAAGATGATTCCGGTATAGGTCATAGTAAAAATGAACAAGCAGAGTAGATCAAGTATCCATACATCAAGAGGATGGGTCTCTCAGATTCAGAGGGAAAGACTCACAAGGATGTGGATCATGGAGGAGGTATCTCCAGTGGAAGTACCTCCCCCACTAAGAGAGTGTGTTAGATTATGTATCTTGGGAAGGTACTTCCACACTAGGGGTGTCTATTAGTGTGGAAGAGGCCCGACATATGCCTAGACAAAACTGTATTGGTGGGGACCACTCAAATCAACATGAGATTAAGTAACAGTCGTTGGATGTGACTCAAGTGATCTCAATACTTGATTAAGTCCCCACCACTAGATCAAGATTTTGATAAGAAGATCTAAGGTCCAGGATTGCATGAGAGGAAAGGATAGGGTTACAAATAACCTAGAAGGCCTCATTCCACAAATCATCTCAAGTGAACGTAGTTGACTAAGAGAGAGAGGTGCCTCTAAGGAGATCAGATAACATAGTTAAGTCGAACCAACATTAGAGGGTCGAAAAAAATCAAGGAGACAAAGGAAAGGGAGGCCGAGTAGGGTCAATAACTAGACCAAGTCGGGTCTAGAAAAGCAAGAAGAGGAGGCTAAGAAGAGGAAAGGAGGCCGAGATAGGGATACCTGCAAGTAAATCCAGCAAAATTTCAAGAAAGAGGGAGTCTGTACGAGTGGTACGGATCCCGTACGGATCACCAACTAGAAAAGGAAGTCATACCAAGTATGAAGGTAAAAGAGAAGTTTTGTTTATCAATGTTTTTGCTGAAGATTGAGGTAAAAACCCAGTGATGTTGTAATCACATTTTTGTTGTATGACCACCTTGAGTGAAACATGTGAGTGTACGGACCCGTATAGGTGGTATAGTACCTACATATTAGTTTGGGAAAAATACATTTTTGTATGCATAGACCTGTGATAAATATTTTTTTGTTAAGTGGTGTTGTTTCCAGAATTTGTTTCTCATGTTAATTTTGTGTACCTATTCCAAATATCATTAATTCAATGGTTGTAACTAAGATCTGATAAATAAAGTTTATAAGCTAAATCTCTTCAGATTCTAGGTGGAATTTGAACCCCTATGTCATGGATATTATCTTCAATCTTTCTCTCAAATTGTGCGGAAGGAAGCTTCAATATTTTATGAAAGAGAAGAGGCTAGCTCCAGCTTTATCATTAGATATGGGCACCCTTTACCCATGGTTTTTATGGAGAATTACTACTAACTATTGGTTGATCCAAGAAGTGCAGTGAGATTTAGACAAAACCAACAACTAGCAAGTGTTGACCATGACGATATCAATCATAAGCATGCTCTAAAATAATTGTTGGCCTCTCATGACAAATGGATGGGGTTAACTGCCCCCTTGAGAGAAAGGGATCCTACTACATATCCATTGTTCAACCTCGCCTTAGCCAGAGCATAATACTATGTGAATTCCATGATAAGAAGTGGCAACAAATGGATGGGATTAAGATTCCATTTCCCCCTCATCTAGTGCCCCACTAGGGAAAATAGAACATCTTTACACTAGGATGAGTTTGCAGAGATAGACCAATGGATTCAAGTGGATAGATATTTTGGTTTCTACACCTCAAAGGAATTTGGTCATCCATCCTTCAACTAGAGTGACATCCATTCTAAACTTCCTAAATGAGAATGAAGGGTTGCACGAGGACATGTGACAATTTTTTTGGGGGGTGGTGGGTGATGAATCCTTAAAATGACATCATTTTTATCTATCTATATCCATTTCTATTGACTACTTATCCCTCTTGAGTTCATGTTTGTCCTAGAAAGTATCTCATTTATCAAATATTTGGCTCATAAGGTTTATCAGGTATTAATGGAATGATTTTTAAGTGTTTTCTTTTTTATGGAGATAATCTAGTGAATGTTTGGTTGTTGCCATGAACTTGTCGAACTAGGTTTTATATAATATGATAAATTTATATTAAAGGTTTGTAGATTCTCTTATGATCATTGGTTGTTGAGATGGATGTTTCGATGAGGAATCGTCCTTCAAATTCCTCAACCTCCCTAATGCATCTAGATTCTTGACATGACAAAATTGGGAGCATAATTGATGAATGACTTCAACGACCAGGTCAATTGGCACCAACAAAAGATACCTCCTAAATAGAGCAATCAAGATGAAAAAAATGTATCAGTATTTAGTGCAATTCTAGGGAAACTCGTTTGGATTCTAAGTGCTCGAACAGACAAGGAATCCAAGGATTAACCAATATACCAGTCTTTAGCGTAATTTCAAGAAAATGGATCAGGGCATCTTTTTTTAACTTAATTTTTTCAAACTCCCATAAGTATAGAAGGTTGTGATCATTAACAAGATCACAACCTCTTCAGTCTCAACATCCAATCCGAAGACAAAGAATTTAGATCTGTTCTATTACTAGTTGTATTGTTGTTATATGTCATTAACTCAAAATGTATTCAAACTCTTATATATATGAGTCTCATACTTCTGAATAGGGATGGAGATATATAGAGTAGAACAAAGTGTGTAAACCTATTGTACTATTCTCAATATAAAATTGGAGTTTGTATTCCAATGGATGCACAATTAGCTTGTTGACTTTGTTTTGAGCATTCGATAACCTAGGCCTCTAGAGGCTGGGCCCACTCAATTGGTATTAGTGAGATGTCACCTTTTATTTTTGTTTTCCTTCCAAAGTATTGGATATAATATGTGTCTTGTGATGAGTGTTTATAGTTGCTACTTTTTATCATTTATGAACTGTGGTGAATACATATGAATGGTAGAATCATATTATAGGCTTAGTTTCTATGAGTGAGTAATGTTATATTGATGATAAAATATCTTGGTTGATTTAATCATTTATAATTGCACTACAGTGAATGGCCATAAACTACCCCCCCTCATTCAAAATAAGAAGAGTAAGAAGAAGGGGAATGTGAAGGGTAAGAAAAATAACCAAAATCAAGGGAACACTAGAAATCCAAACTAGTTGCCTAATACCAATGTTGGGGGGAACTTGCATGCCACAACCCAAGGGCAAGGTAACAATCCCCAATGTAAACATGGGAAGAATCCTAACCTTCGCACTAATAAATCTTATGCTAGGTGGGTGTCTATGGGAATTATACCCATGAGTGTCCCTTGTTACTAGAGATGCATCGTGTGTGGGAAGTGGTTAAGGCCACTAAGAAAGATAACAGTCAACCCACCCAACCTTCCTTATTGCAACTATTTGTGTTGAGAAACCTGCTTCCAACACAAGGACTTGTGTCCACCACCAAGGCCACTCCTCCTGGACCACCTCCAACTTCCAACCCTCCTAGAAATGGGAATTATCATATCATTTATCTGGATTATATCGATGTTAACCTAACCACCCGATCCCGTTAGTACAATATGCCTCCAAAAACACCGCCTACTAACTCTTTTGATCCTCTCCCATCTACCAATGGACCTTTTCAAATACCTTGAACCAATGTTGACCTTCCCCCTAAGGCGTCAAAGGTTCCATTATGACATAATGCCCTCAACTCTCATGCGCAGGCAACCAATAACTATAACATAGTAGATGACTTAGTTCAATCATCTTCCCAATGTCATCCCTATAATTCCTCCAAGTGTGTCCCTCACAACAGAGAGACTCTTCTTTGAACTCTAGAATGTTATGAATTTTCCTTTTCAAACCCTAATTTATATTAATGAAGAAGATGTTTGACTTATTCCTATTGATATATTGCACTATAATTATTTTATTGGAATCGCTTTCCCACCCTCTCCCCCTCCCCCACAAATCCCTCATGCCCCTACCCATCTCCCTCACCTCCCCAACATCCCCTATTTTTATTTTTTCTAAACATCGTTCTTATTTTTTATTATTTTTTCAAAAAAAAAAAAATCCACCAAAAAAGCATAACTTTTATTCCAACGGTAAAAATTTACAATACATAGGGGCTCCAACGCATCTAATTTAGCCTCTAATATCGTCCAAAAATATTTATACTAGCTAAGCTACCTATCATCATAATTTCATAAACAGCCATAGAGGTATTGAAAAAAGTATGATCGGTACTGATAGAGTCGAAAAAAAACAAGACAAAATGTCTGACCATGTAATTGTATAGATCACAAAATTTACTCTCTCTGTAAGAGAGAAACTCACCACCAGAGTACTCCTCCTGAACCAGCATATTAACATCCAAATTGACAGCATATTTGGACAGAGTATCAACGTTTATGTTATTCTCCTGAAACACATGCCAAAAACTGATAAAATGAAAGAGAGCAGACACAATTTTTAGTTTCTGGACAAGATTTAGAAAATCCAGATTTACAATGGAATTTACATCCGACTTCCAATCTAAATAACTTGGAATACCCCAAAACTTGCAATGAATGCACATCTCGGCTTAATGCACATTCAATAAGTGTAAACAGTGCCTGCAATTCACCCTAGTCATTTGTTCCAAGGCCCAAATTTTCTATGCCACCATCGATTAGTTGTCTCCTGCTCATAGCACATAGCTAGGTACCCCAACTTAGACATAAAGCTCCCACCCGAGTAATTGTAGGCCCATACCATCTCATCTTATTTACTGACAACCTTTGTGCACAAGCCTGAATGCACAAAAACAAAACTGGTAAGTGTCGTTGAAGAGGAAATACCAATGATTAGGCTCCCTGATGACCCAGAAAAATCCAAACCATGGAATATCTAGCTTGACATTAATATGGAAATATCATGGATGATTGGATCACATTTTCCCATTGTTTATTGAATAAAAACTATATCTGGATGATCCTACAAAACAAATATCCTAAGGGATAACTTTTTAGGCCTCCCCCCAAGCCCCTCATGTTGATTATCATTATCTTCAATGGGAGACCATCTTTAGGGTAGTTCCTACTCTCATAACCCTAGATATGAGTCATTGACGACCCTGAGACACTTCTCGAAAAGCCTTTTCTTGAGCATGCTTCAACGCGAAATTCCTACCCACTTTTGAGGGCCAAGATTCTTTGGCACCTACAAACCCTAACCCCTCTAAAGAAGTCAAACCGTGAGCCACATCTCAAGGTCACAAAAACTAAGAGTCATGGCCAGATGATGTCGAAAGTGAACTAGCGGAGTAGTCCTGAAGAGACTCTTAAGATCCGATCCTAACCCCTCTTCATGGGTCATTAATTAGTAGGATATGTTTTCTATGTAATAAAGGCCAACATTAGTTAATAAGGCCTAATAAATAAATAAAGGAGAATAAGTCAATGTAATAAGACCTAATAGAAGCTTTCGCTTCTAGAAAGATCTTCCTCTAGAAGTTTCCTTAGAAGGTAGAATTAGTATAAATATATTGGATATTTGTCTTGGATATTATTGTAATAGAGCTCTGCTATGTTGGAGGTTTCCCCCTCGAAGAGGCAAGTGAACATTGATATCTTAATAAAGGTGCTCTTTCTGGTGTTATTCTAATATTTATCTAGCTATAATCTTGTTGTTTCATTACATCTTGTTCAATACTTTTGTTCTTCATATTATATTCCATCTAGTATATTGCAAGTGGTATTGGAGCTCCTTCCTCGGAAGAACTTGTGGGGTAAAACTTTTTGCAGGGTAGAGGTGTATTTCGGCATCTTTAAGCTACAAAGATCTGTCGTTCCTCGCATAAACTCATGGTCGGGGAATGATACTTAAGAACACATTGTTGGCCACCCGTGTAACCCATGTTTGTACCCCTTCGAGTGGTATCTCATCAAAATACACTTGTATACAGATCGACCTAGATATCCTAAATCCCTCCATAGATAAATCGAACAGTTGCCTAACTATTATAGTGTCCTCCATAGTACAGAAAAATGTACAGTCTAGCCTCCTTAGTTGGTGCCCTGAGATATTGGGTCGAGTACTATTGTTCGACCCCACATGTATATAAGAGGGTTATAGAATAGGGAAAACCCTAACCCTTGGGATGAAAAAAATTGATCTATTACAGTGTAACTTGGCCCCTGCTAAATTTTTCACTGCAGAAACACTCCCTGCCAACATTTTTTATTATTGAGAATTTGGGAATTCCGCCACTGCAAAAGTATTCAGAGAGGAGTATAACTCCACAAGAGTAATTAAAAAAAAAAATTGGGGCCCGGTCACACCCTTATTGGTGACCTAGTCCATTGGATCACTCTCTTCATTATGCTCACAGTGGTACCCTTCACTTTTAATCCTTTTTCCCCCCGTTGTCCCAACCCTTTTTGGGACACCCTGATTTTCCACCTATCCCATTGGACTCCTCTCTTTGTCCTAATCACCCTGGTACCTATCACTTTTTTTGGCCCTGATTTCCATCCCGACACCTCATCTACTACCTAAGCTACTACCATTTCAACCACCCATGCTCAGACCCAAGAAGACTAGAATTCTAATTTGTCCTTATTAGAACAGGATGTGGAATCCCTTCATACTTCCATATGCGTTGAAGTCAAAGAGTCCCTACACCGAGAATTCCAAGTAGCCATCCATGCTTCCATGTAGCAATTCATGAAAGTTAACAAGGTGGAGCCCAATGCAAAATACCCCCATCATTCCCATCATGATCATATTCATTCCTCCCACTCCCCTTGGGGTTCTCCATGTTATAAAAATAGGTGTGCTCATTTCACCATAGACAATATATAAATATTGTCACCCAACCATAGGAACAAAGGCCACCCTTGAGCACCTTAACCTTGACAGACAGAATAATTTTGGAAACAATCCAATAGCCAACCAAGGTAGCACACCTTTATCCAAGACTAGCGCACCAAGCAAGAATAACCAAAGACCAAGAAGAAAGTCCAACCATAACCAAGGTGTTAGCTGCAACAATTGCAGCTGCACTCTCTCTCCAAACTTCCGCACCATTGGTCTTATGTAGTTGTGAGTGTGAGAGTAACAAATGATCTCTAGCACCCTCTATTTATATTTCTCTATCTCACTTTTCTAAGCCGACTTCTCTTTCTGAAGGATAATAAATCATTATTAAATATTATCTTGAGTCGACTTGTCTCTTAGGGTTATTATCCAATGTTTTAGGGTTTCTCTTGCTTCCCAGAATATTCTAGTCTCATCAAAGGTTACACGTGAAGGTTAATAACTCCCATAGATACCATAATATCAACACTCCCTCCTAGCTAGGGAGGTATTAAAGGAAATGGTCTTGAGAAAAAAAAAAACATTCAATCGGTAGCATCATCAGAGCCACACGAGCTATCTCATGATCACATAGATCAACTCATGAGCAACATCATCACTATCAATATCATCTAATAACATCAATTGCATCATCTCTCGAATCCATACTCCATCTGAGTAATTGAGCATGATGTTGAATAAATCACTCACTCCACAGAGTGATACAAGAACCATTCTTCTAATCCGAACATATTTCCTAGAAGAATAATTGTTCCAACAGATGTTGGAAGCCACACCATGGGCTACAAGGAATATTCTTCTAATCCGGACATATTTCCTAGAAGAATGACTATCCTAGACCATTTTCCACAAGGAGAATGTCTATCCACTAGTAATTTGTCCTGCCTGGACCATTCTCCACCTGGAGAATGTTTGTCCATCAGCGTACTGACTATCCATCTAGATGGTAATCATCTCCAACACTAGTGATAATATCCATGGCAATAAAAACAATGTCATCCAATAGAACACAATTGAGTATATCCATAGTAGTACACAACTACTACCTAGTGGTACACAACCACTCCTAGTAGCACACAGCTACTAACCAATGACACACAATCACTACCATTCAATCACATCCACCACAGTAGCATACAACTATTGTCCAAAGACATAAACCTCCACAAGAATCATATCATCTGATATCAACAATATCATGATACAAACTGAGTGATATGGTCCATTCTTCCACTCACATCTATAAGATCTAGAAGACCATCTTCCCTCAGAAGGTAAAACATCAGTCATGGGCTATCTAGACTACTCTTCCCAAGCATAGAATAATAATTGTCCCTGATTTCTGAACCTGGACCATTCACCTAATTGGGTCATTCCTCTGGCACTAACGCGGACTTCCTACCCACTTTTGAGGGCCATGATTCTTTGGAACCTACAAAACCCTAACCCCTCTGAAGGATTCAAACCTTGAACCACATCTCAAGGTCACAAAAACTAAGGGTCATGGCCAGATGATGTCGAAAGTGAACTAGCGGAGTAGTCATGAAGAGACTCTTAGGATCCGATCTTAACCCCTCTTCATGGGTCATTAGTTAGTAGGATATGTTTTATATGTAATAAAGGCCAACATTAGTTAATAAGGCCTAATAAATAAATAAAGGAGAATAAGTCAATGTAACAAGACCTAATAGAAGCTTCCGCTTCTAGAAAGATCTTCCTCTAGAAGTTTCCTTAGAAGGTAGAATTAGTATAAATAAGAGTAGGGGGTATTGGATATTTTGTCTTGGAGATTATTGTAATAGAGCTCTACTCTGTTAGAGGTTTCCCCCTTGAAGAGGCAAGTGAACATTGCTATCTTAATAAAGGTGTTCTTTCTAGTGTTATTCTAGTATTGATCTAGCTATAATCTTGTTGTTTCATTACGGCTTGCTCAATATTTTTGTTCTGCATATTATATTTCATCTGGTATATTGCAAGTGGTATCAGAGCTCCTTCCTGGGAAGAACTTGTGGGGTAAAAAAAATTTCAGGGTAGAGACATAGTTTGGCATATTTAAGCTACAAAGATATGTTGTTCCACGCATAAAACCATGGTCGGGGAATCATACACGCAGGAACTACACATGGTACTTAAGCACACATTGTTGGCCACCCTTGTAACCTATGTTGGTACCCCTTTGAGTGGTAGCGCATCAGACAAAACTTGTATACATATCAGCCTAGATATCGAAAATCCCTCCTTAGATAAATCGAACGGTCGCCTGACTGCTATAGTGTCCTTCATAGTACGACAAAAGGTACAGTCTAGCCTCCTTAGTTGATGCCCTAAGATATTGGGTAGAGTACTCTTGTTCGACCCCACACGTATATAAGAGAGTTCTAGCACAGGGAAAACCCTAATCCTTGGGATAGAAACAACTGATCTATTACAGTGAAACTTGGCCCCTGCTAAATTTTTCGCTGCAGAAACACTCCCTACCAACATTTTTTATTATTGAGAATTTGGGAATTCCACCACTGCAAAAGTATTCAGGGAGGAGTATAACTTCGCAAGAGTAATTAAAAAAAAAATTGGGGCCCAGTCGCACCCTTATTTGTGACCGATTCCATTGGATCCCTCTCTTCATTATACTCGCAGTGGTACCCTTCACTTTTAATCCTTTTTTTCCCGGTTGTCCCAACCCTTTCCAAGACACCCTTATTTTCCATATATCCCATTGGACTCCTCTCTTTGTCTTGATCACCCTAGTACCTATCACTTTTTTTGGCCTCGATTTTCATCCCAACAATTCATCTACTACCATGCCAACCACCCATGCTCAGACCCAAGAAGCCTAGGATTCTAAGTTGTCCCGCTTAGAACAGGTCGTGGAATCCCTCCATACTCCCATACGCGCCGAAGTCAGAGAATCCATACACACAAAAGTCCAAGTAGACATCTATGTTTCCATGTAGAAATTCATATAAGGTAACAAGGTGGAGCCCAATGTAGAAGACCCTAGCATTCCCATCATGAGTATATTCATTCATCCCACTCCCCTTGGGGTTCTCCATGTTATAAAAATAGGTGTGCTTATTTTACCATAGACAATATATCAATGTTTTCACCCAACCATAGGCACAAAGGCCACCCCCGAGCACCTTAACCTTGACAGACAGAATAATTCTAGAAACAATCCAATAGCCAACCAAGGTAGCACACCTTTCTCCAAGGCTAGCGCACCAAGAAAGAATAACCAAAGACCAAGCAGAAAGTCCAAACCATGATAACCAAGATGCCAGTTGCAGCAGCTACAACTGCACTCTCTCTCCAAACTTCCGCACCAATGGTCTTATGCAATTGTGAGTGTGAGAGTAACAAATGATCTCTAGCGCCCTCTATTTATACTGATCTATCTCACTTGTTTGGGTTGACTTCTCTTTCTAGAGACTAATAACTCATTATTAAATATTCTCTTGATCTGACTTGTCTCCTAGGGTTATTATCCAATGTTTTAGGGTTTCTCTTGCTTCCCAGAATATTCTAGTCTCGTCAAAGGTTACACGTGAAGGTTAATACCTCTTGCAAATACCATAATATCAACACTCCCTCCTAGATAGGGAGGTATTAAAGGAAAAGTTCTTCAGCACAAATAGACCATTCAACTGGTAGCATCATCAGATACACACAAGTTATCTCATGATCACATAGATCAACTCACAAGCAACATCATCACTATCAGTATCATCTAATAGAATCAAATACATCATCTCTCAAATCCGTACTCCATCTGAGTAATCAGACATGATGCTGAATAAGTCACTCCCTCCACGGAGTGATACAAGAACCATTCCTCTAATCCAAACATATGTCCTGGAAAATTAAATGTTCCAACAGATGTTGGAAGCCACGCCATGGGCTACAAGGACTATTCTTCTAATCCGGACATATGTCCTAGAAGAATGATTATCCTGGACCATTTCCACAGGGATAATGTCTATCCACCAGTAATTTGTCCTGCCTGGACCATTCTCCACCTGGAGAATGTTTTCCCATCAACATATTGATTATCCATCTAGCTAGTAATCATCTCTAACAATAGTGATAGTCTCCATGGAAATCAGAACAATGCTATCTAATAGAACACAATTGTGTATATCCATAGTAATACACAAATACTACCCAGTGGTACACAACCACTCCTAGTAGCACATGGCTACTAACCAATGACACACAATCACTACCATTCGATCACATCCACCACAGTAGCATACAACTATTGTCTAGAGACATACAACCTCCACAAGAATCATATCATCTGATATCAACAATATCATGATACAAACTGAGTCAACTGGCTCATTCTTCCACTCACATCTATGAGATCTAGAAGAGAATTTTCCCTTAGAAGGTTTATACATCATCCATGGGCTATATAGACTACTCTTCCCAAGAATAGAAGAATAATTGTCCTTGAATTTTGAACCTGGACCATTCACCTAATTGGGCCATTCATCYGACACTAATCATAGTGCAACCTGGAGAGAATGATTCTTCCCTAGGGAATGACTTTCTGGACCATTTCCTAAGGAAATTATTGTCCTGCACCAACCTCCAAAAGGGACCATTCTTCGAAACTGCTCACAATTGTGAACTTCGAAAGAATGACTGCCCAATGAGGCGAACCATTCTACTTGACCACTACTCATAGTGACTTCCAAGAAGAATGACATCCCTAGACCATTCCCCCATACTGGCCACAAGGGGAATCATTGTCTATGGTACATCAACAATCTATTGGACCATTTTCATTAAGAAAATGATTGTCCAATTTGGACCATTTTCCGAACTGGAAAATGATTGTTCATCATAAATCTCGAACCACTTTCCAAACTGGAAAGGAACTACCCAACCTGAACCATTTTTCGAACTGGAAAATGATTGTCCATAAATCAATAACATATCAGTGTTCCATCCCAACCTGGGAGTAATCACTTCCTTTTCCAATGAGGAAGTCATCTTCACAAGCCCCAGCTTGTTCCTTAAGTACACAAACTTTTCATCTTGGACAGAGGCTTTACCAAAATATTTGTTATCTGCTCATCTGTGGAGATATACTGGAGAACCAATTTTCTCTTATGGACTTTATCACAGAGAATATAATGCTTGATATCAATGTACTTCGACTTGTCATGAAACATCGATTTCTCTGAAATCTTCACATAGCTCTTATCATTACAATATATCATGGTCGAATTCAGCACATGATCAAATAGTCTAGAAACCAACTTACGGAGCCACATTGCTTATGTACAAGAATCACAAGATGCAATATACTCTGCTTCTGTAGTGTTTAGTGCAACAGACTTATTTTCCATGTTATCCCATGACATCGTGGCAAATCTCAAACTAAAACATATCCAAGTAGAATTTATTTTGTCATCTGCACTCCATGCCCAATATGAATTGATAAATCCATGTAGTTGTATATCATAACTTAAATGTCCCACAAAACAAATATCTGGATGAGTATTATCCTAATCCATTAACGAGCCAATCAATTGTTGATATAGATATGGGTATACTAGATTAGAGTCTCTCAACTTCTTCAGATCTGTCATCATGGGAGTTTTCCATGGATTTGCAATCCATCATCCTGTACTTCTAAGTAACTATTTTGATACACTTTCTATGTCATAGGAATTTTTCACCACGCTTCTACTGTATATGAGATACTCTGCATCAAGTTTCTTGAATCCATACAAGGTCTTATTCCATTTTCATACTTGGGTCTCCTTCTGGTATACCTCAAAACCTTGAGATTGATCTACATAAGATTCTTCCTCAAATGCTCTATTGGGAAGAACAGTCTTTTACATCCAATTGATGTAAACTTCAATCCATGGATACTGCAAGAGATATAATAGCTCTGATAGAGGTATATCTGGTTTATTGGAACAAGTTGTCTTCATAGCCTTTTTCCTCCTTCTTGAAGAACCTCTAGTTTTGAATCTCGCAATGCTTCCATTCATAAGAAGTATTTTTCACAATTTCTTACATACATTGTTCGTCATCACAGATTCCATTCCTTCTACTTGATTTCTTCTAGTGGGTTCAAACCATGTTGGTAGTCTTGTGATTTTTAGTATAATGGCTGGTTGTTATGTTTTTTCTTTCTTTCTTGGAATCCTCGTGTTTCGTTTTAACTTTTGGGTCCATGGAGTCTTCTATAGATTCCATTCCCTTCCTTCCTGAAGATTCCAACTTCTTCCTTTCATCATAGGAACATAGATGTAGATGGACAACCAAGGATACTAAAGGCTTCTTTTCTAAGAAGACTTCTTCTAGAGTCAAATTGAACATGTGCGGCTTATCATGGTTGCTACTTTCAATGGGAAACATGGACAGATACTTTATAGTATTCAATAATTATTCAATGGATCATGTCATTTAGGATTAGCTCCCTTGTAACCTTGGCTTCATGCATGAATGTATGCTCTTCTTTTGGAATTTTGCAATCAACTCCCTCCGTCTAAGAGAGTCCATGCTTCCATATGCATCCTTATTTCCTTTTTCAAAGTGTCACAAGTCTTATTCTAATTTCCTCTTGATTACAGACTTCTTTATGGTTTGACTCCTTCCGGGTCTCTTCAAGTTTGATTATGATTTCGGCGTATCTGGCAGTTGTTACTTATACAATAGATTTCTCATGGATTTGCCACCAAAAATTGTCAACGTACTTCATATTTTTCATGTACATTACTTGAATTATAGTGATCCAGGTGGATATCTGTGGCCACCCACCTTTTCCAAATGGCTCAAAACAGTTTTCTGGCAATTTTGGCAATTTACTATTTTTAGTAGGTTTTAACTTACGGGGCCATTTTGAGGGTCCAAATGAAGGTTTTTTTAGATATAGGTTCTCAATGATAGTCAAAGGCATTATTGATCCCCCAAAATGAATCTCCTTGATTATACCTTTCCAACGAGCTATCACACACCTAAAACGAAGATCGTATGCAAAAGTTACGACCTGGGGAAGTTGATGTACTCACTTATCCAAACGGGTCCCACATGACTTTTGGTGCTTCATCTCAAAGGGTTAGGTTTTTGGATGTCTAGGGTTTTTAGAATTCCTTCTTATTGTAAAAATGCCTTCAAATCCTCATTGTAATCATCTTCTTGCAAATGCGAGTAGCCGTCACATCTCTTCTCAGAGATAAGCTGCCACCATTCTAGCGAGTCTTTCACTCTGTATTTTTACAGTCTCTATACATTTCTTTCATTAATAGAAATCGTGTATTACTATATATCTGTGTTTATGGTTACATATCTGATACATTTATGTTATATTATTGAATATTTGTGATATCCCTGTGCATTTCTTTATTATATCACCGATCTCATTTCGTGCCAAAAATAATCAGGATCAGTGGTATCAGAGCAGGCTGTTCTTGATCATTTTTTTAGTGCATGTCTCCGACGAGGTCCGATTATAAAAAGTTGGGTCTCAACCTTGTCTCTCTTGAAGAAAATTTCTCTTGCACACCCAAGAAACCCTCAATGGTGTAAGAAAAGAAAAACAACGGAGCAGACGATCCTATCAATCTGTTGCTTGAGCAAGCTCTCACGTGACAAAGGGACAAAATGATGGAGAATTTTGCCCACATCCTTCAACGCCTGCCGATAGCATCAGGCGCATATTCATCAAGTGGCCACTTTGGAGGCACCTCATCTTTCAAGGTACATGTTAATTTTGATATTCTTGTATTTGAAGGACATATAGATGCAGAAGCCCTAGAAAAATGGTTAACTCTGCTCGAAGGTTATTTCTCTGTTCACAATTTTTCCAACAAAGAAAAGATCACCTTCGCACTCCTTAAATCTCTCCCTCATGTCAAACATTGGTGGGAAACTTACTGGGAGCAAAGTTCCACAGAGGAGTTTGGAATTTATGGGGTCTATCCCACTTGGGATTTTTTTGTGGATGCGGTAAANGAAGCCCTAGAAAAATGGTTAACTCTGCTCGAAGGTTATTTCTCTATTCACAATTTTTCCAACAAAGAAAAGATCACCTTCGCACTCCTTAAATCTCTCCCTCATGTCAAACATTGGTGGGAAACTTACTGGGAGCAAAGTTCCACAGAGGAGTTTGGAATTTATGGGGTCTATCCCACTTGGGATTTTTTTGTGGATGCGGTAAAAGAACAGTATTACCCTGTTGGCAACTATGAGGACCAGTACATGAGATGGACCACACTGCAGCAAGAAAGGGGACAAGCAGTTCTGAAGTTCACCAATACCTTCCATACCTTGCACACCAAGCTGGGTATCAAAGACTCCGAGCGACATTTGGTTCTAAAATACCTTGGGGCTCTACAAAAATACATCCAGACTGAAATGGATTTTCTGGACATCTCATCACTCGGTGCTGCTTATCGATATGTTGTTAAAATTGAGCAGAAATTTAAGCACCAAAACAAATGGGAATTCAGGTCTGCAAATCCGCAACAACCAAAGTATGACAAAGACGGTCGTAACAAAAAGTCTCCCAAAAACCATTCCAAGACACGGGAAAAGAAGGGTCATGGGAAGACAAAGAAGGACACTAAAAAATGGTGTGATTTCCACAAAATCTGCTGGCACAACACCGATGAATGTCGCTCAAAATAGTCATTGCTAGCCAAGATCAAAGACAAGGAGCCAAAATCTGATTCAGAATCTGATTCTGAAAATACTGGTAAAGGACAAATCATTGACACAGACCCCATTGTTATTGTCGCGACCATAGCAATTCAACCATAAGAGCCAACAGATCCTGAAGAGTGGGAGCACCTTTTTCATTCACAGATGTGGGTGAAGGGGACCCCACTTCATTTTATTGTTGATAGCGGAAGCTAGAAAAACCTCATCTCAGCAAAGGTTGTCAAACAGTTGGGATTGTCGACAACACCACACTCGCAGCCATACAACATCGGGTGGCTTCGACAAGGATGAGATCTCTGTGTCAGAAAACAGTGTCGATTGTCATATGGCATCCAACCCTTCAAGGATAAGGTATTATGTGATGTTGCCCCACTGGATGTCTGTGATGTTCTCTTGGGCCAACCATATATGTGGAGACGTCATGTTATTTATGAGTCTCGACCCCGTAGTGTCATTGTTACTTTGGGAGGTCATCTCTACAGAATACCAGAGGTAGTTCCAACTACTGTTCCACCTAAAAAGTACCGCAAGGTAGTATCTCATACTGCAAAATTTGGCTTCTTCACAATCTGTTCAAAAGAAGAACAAAAGGACAGTGCAACCACAACAGGCTTGCCCATAGCATCTTCTATCCAATAGAAGCAGGTTGACAACGCTGCAGCAAAGTGTGAAGATTCCTTTTGCACATAGTCCTCTCATGTATCTTGACTTGTTGAACAGCCTCAACCTCAACAGGTTCGTGACAGATTTCCACAAAATGAGCAACGCGACGTCTCCAGCAAGACAAGCAACTCACCAAGATGCAGATTCAACAAACGCTTTTCCCTCTCCCCTGGTAAATCAACGCAATGGATACCATTGCTTCCTAAGGAAGGATGATTAATCTAGGTGGATATCAGTGGCCACCCACCTTTTCCAAATGGCTCAAAACAGTTTTCTGGCAATTTTGGCAATTTATTATTTTTAGCAGGTCTTATCTTCCGGGGCTATTTTGAGGGTCCAAATGAAGGTTTTTCGAGATCAGGTTTCTCAATGATATCCAAACGCATCATTGAGCCCCGAAAATGAATTTCCTTGACGATACCTTTCCCACGAGCTATCACACGCCTAAAATGGAGATCATATGCAAAAGTTACGACCCTGTGAAGTTGATGTACTCACTTACCCAAACGAGGCCCACATTACTTTTGACACTTCATCTCCTAGGGTTAGGTTTTTGGATGTCTAGGGTTTTTGGCATTCCTGCTTCTTGTAAAAAGGCCTTCAGAGCCTCATTGTAATCATCTTCTTGCGAATGCGAGTAGCCGTCACATCTCTTCTCAGAGATAAGCTGCCACCATTCTAGTGAGTCTTTCACTCTGTAGTTTTACAGTCTCTGTACATTTCTTTCATTAATAGAAATCGTGTATTAATGTATATCTGTGTTTATGGTTACATCTCTGATACATTTCTATTATATTATTGAATATCTACAATATATCTATGCATTTATTTATTATATCTATGATCTCATTTCGTGCCGAAAATAATTCGGATCAGTGGTATCAGAGCAAGCTGCTCTTGATCATTTTTTCAATGCATGTCCCCAACGAGGTCCGATTATAGAAATTTGGGTCTCAAGATTGTCTCTCTTGAAGACAATCTCTCTCACACACCCAAGAAACCCTCAATGGCAGAAGAAAATAAAAACGACGGAGCAGACGATCCTATCAATCTGTTGCTTGATCAAGCTCTCACGCGATAGAGGGATGAAATGATGTAGAATTTTTCCCACATCCTTCAACGCCTGTCGATAGCATCAGGCGCATCTTCATCCAATGGCCACTTTGGAGACACCTCAACTTTCAAGGTACAAGTTAATTTTGATATTCCTGTATTTGAAAGACAAATAGATGCAGAAGCCATAGAAAAATGGTTAACTCTGTTAGAAGGTTATTTCTCTGTTCACTATTTTTCAGACAAAGAAAAGATCACCTTCGCACTCCTTAAGGATCTCCCTCATATCAAACATTGGTGGGAAACTTACTGGGAGAAAAGTTCCACAGAGAAGTCTGGAATTTATGGGGTCGATCCCACTTGGTATTTTTTTGTGGATGTGGTAAAAGAATAGTATTACCCTCTTGGAAACTATGAGGACCAGTACATGCGATGGACCACACTATGGCAAGAGAGGGGCCAAGCAGTTCTGGATTTCACCATTACCTTCCATACCTTGTGCACCAAGCTGGGTATCAAAGACTCTGAGCGACATTTGATTCTGAAATAATGTGGGGCTCTACACAGTTACATCCAGACTAAAATGGATTTTCTGGACATCTCATCACTCGGTGTTGTTTATCGATATGTTGATAAAATTGAGTAGAAATTTAAGCACCAGAACAAATGTGAATTCGGGTTGGCAAATCCGCAACAACCAAAGTATGAGAAAGACAACCCTAACAAAAAGTCTCCCGAAAATCATTCCAAGACACAGGAAAAGAAGGGTCACGGGAAGATAAAGAAGGACACTGGAAAATGGTGTGATTTCCACAAAATTCCCTAGCACAATACCGATGAATGTCACTCAAAATAGTCACTGTTGGCCGAGATCAAAGACAAAGAGTTGAACGCTTCTTCTGAATCTGATTCTGAAAACACTGGTAAAGGACAGATCATTAACACAGACCCCACTGCTATTGTCGCGACCACAGTAATTCAACTAGAAGAGCCAACAGATCCTGAAGAGGGGGAGCGCCTTTTTCATTCATAGATGTGGGTGAAGGGGACCCCGCTACATTTTATTGTTGATAACAGAAGCCAGAAAAACCTCATCTCAACAGAGTTGGGATTGTCGACAAACAGTTGGGATTGTCGACAACACCACACCCACAGCCATACAACATCGGGTGGCTTCGGCAAGGATGAGATCTCTGTGTCAGCCAATAGTGTCGATTGTCATATGGCATCCAACCCTTCAAGGATGAGGTATTATGTGATGTTTCCCCACTGGATATCTGTGATGTTCTCTTGGGCCAAACATATATGTGGAGACGCCATGGTGTTTATGAGTCTCGAACCCGTAGTGTCATTGTTACTTTGGGGAGTCATATCTACAGAATACCAGAGGTAGTTCTGACTACTGTTCCACCTAAAAAGTACCACAAGGTAGTATCTCATATTGAAAAATTCAGCTTCTTCACAATCTGTTCAAAAGGAGAACAAAAGGACACTGCAACCACTACAGGCGTGCCCAAAGCACCTTCTATCCAACAGAAGCAGGTCGAAAAGGCTACAGCAAAGTTTGAAGTATCCTTCTGCACATCATCCTCTCATGTATCTTGACTTGTTGAACAGCCCCAACCTCAACAGGTTCGTGACAGATTTCCACAAACTGGGCAACGCGACGTCTCCAGCAAGACAAGAAACTCACCAAGATGCAGATTCAAAAAATGTTTTTCCCTCTCCCCCGGGAACTCAACGCAATGGAAATTATTTCTTCCTAAGGAGGGAGGATTAATATTGGTGGATATTAGTGGCCACCCACCTTTTCCAAATGGCTCAAAACAGTTTTCTGGCAATTTTGGCAATTTACTATTTTTAGCAAGTTTTAACTTCCGGGGCCATTTTGAGGGTCCAAATGAACATTTTTATATATTTAGGTTCTCAATGATATCTAAAGGCATCATTGAGCCCCCAAAATGAATCTCCTTAATGATACCTTTCCAACGAGCTATCACACACCTAAAACGAAGATCGTATGCAAAAGTTACGACCCCAGGAAGTTGATGTACTCACTTACCCAAACGAGGCCCACATGACTTTTGGCGCTTCATCTCCTAGGGTTAGGTTTTTTGGCATTACTGCTTATTGTAAAAATGCCTTCAGAGCCTCATTGTAATCATCTTCTTGTAAATGCGAGTAGCCGTCACATCTCTTCTCAGAGATAAGCTGCCACCATTCTTGCGAGTCTTTCACTCTGCATTTTTACAGTCTCTGTACATTTCTTTCATTAATAGAAATCGTGTATTACTGTATATCTATGTTTATGGTTACATCTCTAATACATTTCTATTATATTATTGAATATCTACGATATCTTTTTGCATTTCTTTATTATATCTCCGATCTCATTTCGTGCCGAAAATAATCTGGATCAGTGGTATCAGCTCAGGCTGCTATTGATTGTTTTTTCAGTGCATGTCACCGACGAGGCCCGATTATAGCAAGTTGGGTCTCGATATTGTCTCTCTTGAAGACAATCGCTCTCACACACCCAAGAAACCCTCAATGGTGGAAGAAAAGAAAAACGACAGAGCAGACGATCCTATCAATCTGTTGCTTGAGCAAGCTCTCACGCGACAGAGGGATGAAATGATAGAGAATTTTTCCCACATCCTTCAATGCTTTCCGATAGCATCAGGCGCATCTTCATCAAGTGGCCACTTTGGAGGCACCTCGACTTTGAAGGTACATGTTAATTTTGATATTCCTATATTTGAAGGACAGAGAGATGCAAAATCCCTAGAAAAATGGTTAACTCTGCTAGAAGGTTATTTCTCTGTTCACAATTTTTTTGACAAAGAAAAGATCACCTTCGTACTCCTTAAATCTCTCCCTCATGTCAAACATTGGTGGGAAACTTACTCGGAGCAAAGTTCCACAGAGGAGTATGGATTTTATGGGGCCGATCCCACTTGGGATTTTTTTGTGGATGCGGTAAAAGAACAGTATTACCCTGTTGGCAACTATGAGGACCAGTACATGAGATGGACCACACTGCAGCAAGAGAGGGGCCAAGCAGTTCTGAATTTCACCAATACCTTCCATACCTTGCACACCAAGCTGGTTATCAAAGACTCCGAGCGACATTTGGTTCTAAAATACTGTGGGGCTCTACAGAGATACATCCAGACTGAAATGGATTTTCTGGACATCTCATCACTCGGTGTTGCTTATCGATATGCTCTTAAAATTGAGCAGAAATTTGAGCACCAGAACAAATGGAAATTTGGGTCTACAAATCTGCAACAACCAAAGTATGAAAAAGACGGCCATAACAAAAAGTCTCCTGAAAACCAGTCCAAGACACAGGTAAGGAAGGGTCACGGGAAGACAAAGAAGGACACCGAAAAATGGTGTGATTTCCACAAAATCCCCTAGCACAACACCGATGAATGTTGCTCAAAACAATCATTGCTGGCCGAGATCGAAGACAAGGATCCGAACCATGATTCAGAATCTAATTCTAAAAATACTAGTAAAGGATAGATCATTAACGCAGACCTCACTGCTATTGTCACGACCGCAGCAATTCAACCAGAAGAGCCAACAGATCCTGAAGACAGGGAGAGCCTTTTTCATTCATAGATGTGGGTGAAGGGGACCCCACTGCATTTTATTGTTGATAGCGGAAGCCAAAAAAACCTCATCTCAGCAGAGGTCGTCAAACTGTTGCGATTTTCGACAACACCACACCCGCAGCCATAAAACATCGAGTGGCTTCGCCAAGGATGAGATCTCCGTGTCAGCCAACAATGTTGATTGTCATACGACATCCAACCCTTCAAGGATGAGGTATTATGTGATTTTTCCCCACTGGATGTCTGTGATGTTCTCCTTGGTCAACCATATATGTGGAGACGCCATGATGTTTATGAGTCTCACCCCGTAGTGTCATTGTTACTTTCGGGGGTCATCTCTACAGAATACCAGAGGTAGTTCTGACTATTGTTCCACCTAAAAAGTGTCGCAAGGTAGTATCTCATACTGCAAAAATCATCTTCTTCACAATCTGTTCAAAAGGAGAACAAAAGTACACTGCAACCACTACAGGCTTGCCCAAAGCACCTTCTATCCAATAGAAGCAGGTCGACAAGGCTGTAGCAAAGTGTGAAGATTCCTTCTGCACATCATCCCCTCATGTATCTCAACTTGTTGAACTGCCTCAACCTCAACAGGTTCATGATATATTTCCACAAACTGAGCAACGCGACGTCTCCAGCAAGACAAGCAGCTCACCAAGATGCAGATTCAACAAACGCTTTTCCCTCTCCCCCGGGAACTCAACGAAATGGAGCCCATTTCTTCCTAAGGAGGGAGGATTGATCCAGGTGGATATCGGTGGCCACCCACCTTTTCCAAATGGCTCAAAATAGTTTTCTGGCAATTTTGGAAATTTACTATTTTTAGCAGGTTTTAACTTCTGGGGCCATTTTGAGGGTCAAAATAAAGTTTTTTCAAGATTGGGGTTCTAAATGATAGTCAAAGGAATCATTGAGACCCCAAAATGAATCTCCTCGACGATACCTTTCCAATGATCTATCACACGCCTAAAATGAAGATCGTATGCAAAAGTTACGACCCCGAGAAGTTGATGTACTCACTTACCCAAACGGGACCCACATGACTTTTGGCGCTTCATCTCCTAGGGTTAGGTTTTTGGATGTCTAGGGTTTTTTGCATTCCTTCTTATTGTAAAAATTCCTTTAGAGCCTCATTGTAATCATCTTCTTGCAAATGTGAGTAGTCGTCACATCTCTTCTCAGAGATAAGCTGCCACCATTCTAGCGAGTCTTTCACTCTCTATTTTTACAGTCTTTGTACATTTCTTTCATTAATCAAAATCGTGTATTATTGTATATCTGTGTTTATTGTTACATCAATGATACATTTATGTTATATTATTGAATATCTACGATATCTCTATGCATTTCTTTATTATATCTCCTATCTCATTTCGTGCCGAAAATAATCTGGATCAGTGGTATCAGAGCAGGCTACTCTTGATCATTTTTTCAATACATGTCCCCGACGAGGTCCGATTATAGCAAGTTCGGTCTCGAGATTGTCTCTCTTGAAGACAATCCTATCAACGGAGCAGACAATCCTATCAATCCGTTGCTTGAGCAAGCTCTCACACGACACAGGGACGAAATGATGGAGAATTTTTCCCACATCCTTCAACACCTGCCAATAGCATCAGGCACATATTCATCAAGTGGCCACTTTGGAGGTACCTCAGCTTTCAAGGTACAAGTTAATTTTGATATTCTTGTATTTGAAGGACAGATAGATGCAGAAGCCCTAGAAAAATGTTTAACTCTGCTAGAAGGTTATTTCTCTGTTCACAATTTTTCCGACAAAGAAAAGATTACCTTCGCACTCTTTAAAGCTATCCCCGATGTCAAACATTGGTGGGAAACTTACTGGGAAAAAATTTCCACAGAGGTGTCTAGAATATATGGAGCCGATCCCACTTGGGATTTTTTTGTGGATGCAGTAAAAGAATAGTATTACCCTATTGGAAACTATGAGGACCAGTACATGAGATGGACCACACTGCGGCAAGAGAGGGGCCAAGCATTTCTGGTGTTCACCAATACCTTCCATACCTTGCACACCAAGTTGGTTATCAAAGACTCCGAGCGAAATTTGGTTCTGAAATACCGTGGGGCTCTACACAGATACATCCAGACTAAAATGGATTTTCTGGACATCTCATCACTCAGTGCTGCTTATCGATATACTGTTAAAATTGAGCAGAAATTTAAGCACTAGAAAAAATGGGAATTGAGAAGAAATTTAAGCACCAGAACAAATGGAAATTCGGGTCTGAAAATCTGCAACAACCAAATTATGACAAAGACGGCCCTAACAAAAAGTCTCTTGAAAACCAATCCAAGACACAGGAAAAGAAGGGTCACGGGAAGACAAAGAAGGACATCGGAAAATGGTGTGATTTCCACAAAATCCCCTGGCACAACATCGATGAATGTCGCTCAAAACAGTCATTGTTGGCCGAGATCAAAGACAAGGAGTCGAACCCTGATTCAGAATCTGATTCTGAATATTCTGGTAAAGGACATATCATTGACGCAGACCCCACTGCTATTGTCGCGACCATAGCAATTCAACCAGAAGAGCCAATAGATCCTAAAGAGGGGGAGTTCCTTTTTCATTCACAGATGTGGGTGAAGGGGACCATACTGCATTTTATTGTTGATAGCGGAAGCCAGAAAAACCTCATCTCAGCAGAGGTCGTCAAACAGTTGGGATTGTCGACAATACCACACCCACAGCCATACAACAACGGGTGGCTTCGGCAAGGACGAGATCTCCATGTCAGCCAACAGTGTCAATTTTCATACAGCATCCAACCCTTCAAGGATGAGGTATTATGTGATGTTGCCCTAGTAGATGTCTGTGATGTTCTCTTGGGCCAACCATATATGTGGAGACACCATGTTGTTTATGTGTCTCAACTCTATAGTGTCATTGTTACTTTGGGGGGTCATCTCTACAGAATACCAGAGGTAGTTCCGACTACTGTTCCACCTGAAAAGTGTCACACTTTAGTATCTCATACTGCAAAATTCAGCTTCTTCACAATCTATTCAAAAGGAGAACAAAAGGACACTGCAACCAGTACAGGCTTGCCCAAAGCACCTTCTATCCAACAGAAGCAGGTCGACAAGGTTGTAGCAAAGTGTGAAGATTCCTTCTGCACATCGTCCTCTCATGTATCTCGAATTGTTGACCAGCCTCAACCTCAACAGGTTCGTGACAGATTTCCACAAACTGAGCAATGCGACGTCTCAGCAAGACAAGCAGCTCACCAAGATGCAGATTCAACAAACGCTTTTCTCACTTCCCCAGGAACTCAACGCAATGGAGACCATTGCTTCCTAAGGAGGGAGGATTGATCCAGGTGGATATAGGTGTCCACCCACCTTTTCCAAATGGCTCAAAACAGTTTTCTGGCAATTTTGGCAATTTACTATTTTTAGTAGGTTTTAACTTTCGGGGCCATTTTGAGGGTCCAAATGAAGGTTTTTCAAGATACGGGTTCTCAATGATAGTCAAATGCATCATTGAGCCCTGAAAATGAATCTCCTCGACGATACCTTTCTAACGAGCTATCACACACCTAAAACGGAGATCGTGTGCAAAAGTTACGACCTCGGGAAGTTTATGTACTCACTTACCCAAACGGGGCCCACATGACTTTTGGCGCTTCATCTCCTAGGGTTAGGTTTTTGGATTTCTAGGTTTTTTGGCATTCCTGCTTATTGTAAAAAATCCTTCAGAGACTCATTGTAATCATCTTCTTGTGAATTCGAGTAGCCGTCACATCTCTTCTCAGAGATAAGCGTCCACCATTCTAGCGAGCCTTTCACTCTCTATTTTTACAGTCTCTGTACATTTCTTTCATTAATAGAAATCGTGTATTATTGTATATCTCTGTTTATGGTTACATCTCTGATACATTTTTGTTATATTATTGAATATATGTGATATCTCTGTGCATTTTTTAATTATATCTCCAATCTCATTTCGTGCAGAAAATAATCTGGATCAGTGGTATCAGAGCAGGCTGCTCTTGATCATTTTTTCAGTGCATGTCCCCGACGAGGCCCGATTATAGCAATTTGGGTCTCGAGCTTGTCTCTCTTGAATACAATCACTCTCGCACACCCAAGAAACCCTCAATGGTGGAAGAAAAGAAAAACGACGGAGCAGACGATCCTATCAATCTGTTGCTTGAGAAAGCTCTCACGCGACAGAGGGACGAAATGATGGAGAATTTTGCCCACATCCTTCAATGTCTGTCGATAGCATCAGGCGCATCTTCATCAAGTGGCCACTTTGGAGACACCTCATCTTTCAAGGTACATAGATACATCAAGACTGAAATGGATTTTCTGGACATCTCATCACTCGGTGTTGTTTATCGATATGTTGTTAAAATTGAGCAGAAATTAAGCACCAGAACAAATGGGAATTCGGGTCTGCAAATCCACAACAACCAAAGTATGAAAAAGACGGCCCTAAAAAAAAGTATCCCGAAAACCAGTCCAAGACATAGGAAAAGAAGGGTCATGGGAAGACAAAGAAGGACACCGAAAAATGGTGTGATTTCCACAAAGGCCCCTGGCACAACACCGATGAATGTCGCTCAAAATAGTCATTGCTGTTTGAGATCAAAGACAAGGAGTCAAACCCTAATTCAGAATCTGATTCTGAAAATACTGGTAAAGGACAGATCATTGACGCAGACCCCACTGCTATTGTCGCGACCGCAACAATTCAACCAGAAGAGCCAACAGATCCTGAAGAGGGGGAGCACCTTTTTCATTCACAAATGTGGGTGAAGGGGACCCCGCTGCATTTTATTGTTGATAGCGGAAACCAGAAAAACGTCATCTCAGCAGAAGTCGTCAAACAGTTGGGATTGTCGACAACACCACACCCACAGGAATACAACATCGGGTGACTTCGACAAGAACGAGATCTCCATGTCAGCCAACAGTGTCGATTGTCAAGGATTAGGTATTATGTGATGCTGCCCCACTAGATGTCTGTTATGTTCTCTTGGGCCAACCATATATGTGGAGATGCCATGATGTTCATGAGTCTCGAGCCCGTAGTGTCATTTTTACTTTGGGGGGTCATCTCTACAAAATACCATAGGTAGTTCCGACTACTGTTCCACCTAAAAAGCGCCGCAAGGTAGTATCTCATACTGCAAAATTCAGCTTCTTCACAATCTATTCAAAAGGGGAGCAAAAGGGCACTGCAACCACTACAGGCTTGCCCAAAGCACCTTCTATCCAACAGAAGCAGGTTGACAAGGCTGCAAAAAAGTGTGAAGATTCCTTCTGCACATTGTCCTCTCATGTATCTTGAATTGTTGAACATCCTCGACCTCAACAGTTTCGTGAACATTTTCCACAAACTGAGCAACGCGACGTCTCTAGGAAGACAAGCAACTCACCAAGATGCAGATTCAACAAACGTTTTTCCCTCTCCCCGAGGAACTCAATGCAATGGATACCATTGCTTCCTAAGGAGGGAGGATTGATCTAGCTGGATATCGGTGTCCACCCACCTTTTCCAAATGGCTCAAAACAGTTTTCTGACAATTTTGACAATTTACTATTTTTAGCAGGTTTTAACTTTCAGGGCCATTTTGAGGGTCCAAATGAAGGTTTTTCAAGATCAAGTTTCTCAATGATATTTTTAGTTATCATTGAGCCCCCAAAATGAATCTCCTCAACGATACCTTTCCAACGAGCTATCACACGCCTAAAACGGAGATCATATACAAAAGTTACGACCACGGGAAGTTGATGTACTCACTTACCCAAATGGGGCCCACATGAATTTTGGTGCGTCATCTCCTAGGGTAAGGTTTTTGGATGTCTAGGGTTTTTGGCATTCCTGCTTGTTTTAAAAAGGCCTTCAGAGCCTCATTTTAATCATCTTCTTGCGAATGCGAGTAGCCGTCACATCTCTTCTCAGAGATAAGCTGCCACCATTCTAGCAAGTCTTTCACTCTGTATTTTTACAGTATCTGTACATTACTTTCATTAATAGAAATCGTGTATTACTGTATATTTGTGTTTATGGTTACATCTCTGATACATTTTTGTTATATTATTGAATATCTACAATATCTCTGTGCATTTCTTTATTATATCTCCGATCTCATTTCGTGTCGAAAATAATCCAGATCAGTGGTATCAGAGTAGGCTGCTCTTGATCATTTTTTCAGTACATGTCCCCGACAAGGTCCGATTATAGCAAGTTGGGTCTCGAGCTTGTCTCTCTTGAAGACAATCTCTCTCGCACACCTAAGCAACCCTCAATGGCAGAAGAAAAGAAAATTGACGGAGCAGACGATCCTATCAATCTGTTGCTTGAGCAAGCTCTCACGCGACAGAGAGACGAAATGATGGAGAATTTTTCCCACATCCTTCAACACTTGTCGATAGCATCAGGTGCATATTCATCAAGTGGACACTTTGGAGGCACTTCGGCTTTCAAGGTACAAGTTAATTTTTATATTCTTGTATTTGTAGGACAGATAGATGCAAAAGCCCTAGAAAAATGGTTAACTCTTCTAGAAGGTTATTTCTTTGTCCACAATTTTTCCGACAAAGAAAAGATCATCTTCACACTCCTTAAAGCTCTCCCTCATGTCAAACATTGGTGGGAAACTTACTGGGAGCAAAGTTCCATAGAGGAGTCTGGAATTTATGGGGTCGATCCCACTTGGTATTTTTTTGTGGATGTTGTAAAAGAACAGTATTACCCTGTTGGTAAATATGAGGGCCAGTACATGAGATGGACCACACTCTGGAAAGAGAGGGGCCAAGCAGTTCAGTTCCGGAGTTCACCAATACCTTCCATACCTTGTGCACCCAGCTGGGTATCAAAGACTCCGAGTGACATTTGGTTCTGAAATACCGTGGGGCTCTACACAGATACATCCAGACTGAAATGGATTTTCTTGACATCTCATCACTCGATGTTGCTTATCGATATGCTCTTAAAATTGAGCAAAAATTTAAGCACCAGAACAAATGGGAATTCGGGTCTACAAATATGCAACAACCAAAGTATGACAAAGACGGCCCTAACAAAAAGTCTCCCGAAAACCAGTCCAAGACACAGGAAAAGAAGGGTCATGGGAAGACAAAGAAGCACACCGGAAAATTGTGTGATTTCCACAAAATCCCCTGGCACAACACCGATGAATGTCGCTCAAAACATTCATTGTTGGTTGAGATCAACGACAAGGAGCTGAACCTTAATTCAAAATCTGATTCTGAAAATACTAGTAAAGGACAGATCATTGACGCAGACCCCACTGCTATTGTCGCGATCATAGAAATTCAACCAGAAGAGCCAACGGATCCTAAAGAGGAGGAGCACCTTTTTCATTCACAGATGTGGGTGAAGGGGACCCCGTCGCATTTTATTGTTGATAGCGGAAGCCAGAAAAACCTCATCTCAGCAGAGGTCGTTAAACAGTTGGGATTGTCGACAACACCACACCCACAACCATACGACATCGAGTGACTTCAGCAAGGATGAGATCTCCATGTCAGCCAACAGTGTCAATTGTCATACGACATCCAACCCTTCAAGGATGAGGTATTATGTGATGTTGCCCCACTGGATGTCTATGACTTTCTCTTGGGCCAACCTTGTATGTAGAGATGCCATGTTGTTTATGAGTCTCTACCCCGTAGTGTCATTGTTACTTTTGGGGATCATCTCTACAGAATACCAGAGGTAGTTCTGACTACTATTCCACCTAAAAAGTGTCATAAGGTAGTATCTCATACTGCAAAATTCAGCTTCTTCACAATCTGTTCAAAAGGAGAACAAAAGGACACTGCAACCACTGCAGGCTTGCCCAAAGCACCTTCTATCCAACAGAATAGGGTCGACAAGGTTGCAGCAAAGTGTGAAGATTCCTTCTACACATCGTCCTCTCATGTATCTCGACTTGCTGAACAGCCTCGACCTCAACGGGTTCATGACAGATTTCCACAAACTGAGCAACGCGACGTCTCCAACAAGTCACGCAGCTCACCAAGATGCATATTCAACAAATGATTTTCCCTCTCCCCTGGGAACTCAACGCAATGGAGACCATTGCTTCCTCGGGAGGGAGGATTGAACCAGGTGGATATCAGTCGCCACCCACCTTTTCCAAATGGCTCCAAACAGTTTTCTGGCAATTTTGGCAATTTACTATTTTTAGTAGGTTTTAACTTCTGGGGCCATTTTGAGCGTCCAAATGAAGGTTTTTCGAGATCGAGGTTCTAAATGTAATTCGATGGAATCATTGATACCCAAAAATAAATTTCCTCGACGATACCTTTCCAACGAGATATCACACGCCTAAAATAGAGATCGTATGCAAAAGTTATGACCCCGGGAAGTTGATGTACTCACATACCCAAACGGGGCCCACATGACTTTTGGTGCTTCATCTCCTAGGGTTAGGATTTTGGATGTCTAGGGTTTTGGGAATTCTTGGTTATTGTAAAAAATCCTTCAGAGCCTTATTGTAATCATCTTCTTGTGAATGCGACTAGCCGTCACATCTCTTCTCAGAGATAAGCTGCCACCATTCTAATGAGTCTTTCACTCTATATTTTTACAGTCTTTGTACATTTCTTTCATTAACAGAAATCATGTATTACTGTATAAATGTGTTTATGGTTACATCTCTGATACATTTATGTTATATTATTGAATATTTGCGATATCTCTCTGTATTTCTTTATTATATCTCCGATCTCATTTTGTGTCGAAAATAATCCGGATTACTGGTATCAGAGCAGGCTGCTCTTGATCGATTTTTCAGTGCATGTCCCCTACGAGGTCTGATTATAGAAATTTGGGTCTCGAGCTTGTCTCTCTTGAATACAATCACTCTCACACACCCAAGAAACCCTCAATGGTGGAAGAAAATAAAAACGATGGAGCAGACGATCCTATCAATATGTTGCTTGAGCAAGCTCTCATGCGATAGAGGGACGAAATGATGGAGAATTTTGCCCACATCCTTCAATGCCTACCGATAGCATCAGGCACATATTCATCAAGTGGCCACTTTGGAGGCACCTTGGCTTTCAAGGTACAAGTTAATTTCGATATTCCTGTATTTGAAGGACAGATAGATGCAGAAGCCCTAGAAAAATGGTTAACTCTGCTAGAAGGTTATTTCTCTGTTCACAATTTTTCTGGCAAAGAAAAGATCATCTTCACACTCCTTAAAGATCTCCCTCATGTCAAACATTGGTGGGAAACTTACTGGGAGCAAAATTCCACAGAGGAGTCTAGAATTTATGGGGTCGATCCCACTTGGGATTTTTTTGTGGATGCGGTAAAAGAACAGTATTACCCTGTTCGCAACTATGTGGACCAGTACATGAGATGGACCACACTACGGCAAGAGAGGGGCCAAGAAATTCTGGAGTTCACCAATACCTTCCATAACTTGCACACCAAGCTGGGTATCAAAGACTCGAAGCGACATTTGGTTCTGAAATACCGTGGGGCTCTACACAGATACATCCAGACTGAAATGGATTTTCTGGACATCTCATCACTCGGTGTTGCTTATCGATATGTTGTTAAAATTGAGCATAAATTTAAGCACCAGAACAAATGGGAATTCGGGTCTGCAAATCCATAACAACCAAAGTATGAAAAAGACGGCCATAACAAAAAGTCTCCCGAAAACCAGTCCAAGACACAAGTAAAGAAGGGTCACGGGAAGACAAAGAAGGACACCGAAAAATGGTGTGATTTCCACAAAATCCCCTGGCACAACACTGATGAATGTCGCTCAAAACAATGATTGATGGCCGAGATCAAAGACAACGAGTCGAACCCTGATTCAGAATCTGATTCTGAAAATACTGGTAAAGGACATATCATTGACGCAGATCCCACTACTATTGTCGCGACCGCAGCAATTCAACCAGAAGAGCTAACAGATCCTGAAGAGGGGGAGCGGCTTTTTCATTCACGGATGTGGGTGAAGGGGACCCCTCTGTGTTTTATTGTTGATAGCAGCAGCCGGAAAAACCTCATCTCAGCAGAGGTTGTCAAACAGTTGGGATTGTCGACAACACCACACCCTCAGCCATACAACATCGGGTGGCTTTGGCAAGGACGAGATCTCCCTGTCAGCCAACAATGTCAATTGTCATACAACATCCAACCCTTCAAGGATGAGGTATTATGTGATGTTGCCCTACTGGATGTTTGTGATGTTCTCATGGGCCAACCATATATGTGGAGACATCATGTTGTTTATGAGTCTCGACCCCGTAGTGTCATTGGTACTTTGGGGGGTCATCTCTACAGAATACCAGAGGTAGTTCCGACTACTGTTCCACCTAAAAAGTGTCGCAAGGTAGTATCTCATACTACAAAATTCAGCGTCTTCACAATCTGTTCAAAAGGAGAACAAAAGGACACTGCAACCACTACAGGCTTGCCCAAAGCACCTTCTATCCAACAAAAGTAGGTCGACAAGGCTGCAGCAAAGTGTGAAGATTCCTTCTGCACATCATCCTCTCATGTATCTCGACTTGTTGAACAGCCTCAACCTCAACAGTTTCATGACAAATTTCCACAAACTGAGCAATGCGACGTCTCCAGCTAGACAAGCAGCTCACCAAGATGCAGATTCAACAAACGCTTTTCCCTTTCCCCCGGGAACTCAACGCAATGGAGACCATTGCTTCCTAAAGAGGGAGGATTGATTCAGGTGGATATCGGTGGCCACCCACCTTTAGCAGGTTTTAACTTCTCAGGCCATTTTGAGGGTCCAAATGAAGGTTTTTTTAGATCTATGTTCTCAATTATATCATAAGTCATCATTGAGACCCAAAAATTAATCTCCTCCATGATACCTTTCCAACGAGCTATCACACGCCTAAAACGGAGATCGTATGCAAAAGTTACGACCCCAGGAAGTTGATGTACTCACTTACCCAAACGAGGCCCATATGACTTTTGGTGCTTCATCTCCTAGGGTTAGGTTTTTGGATATCTAGGGTTTTTTTCATTCCTTCTTATTGTAAAAATTCCTTCAGAGCCTCATTGTAATCATCTTCTTGTGAATGCGAGTTGTTGTCACATCTCTTCTCAGAGAAAAGTTGCCACCATTCTAGAGAGTCTTTCACTCTGTATTTTTACAGTCTCTGTACATTTGTTTCATTAATAGAAATCATGTATTACTGTATATCTGTGTTTATGGATACATCTCTGATACATTTCTGTTATATTATTGAATATTTGCGATATCTCTCTACATTTCTTTATTATATCTCCAATATCATTTCATGCCGAAAATAATCTGGATCAGTGGTATCAGAGCAAGCTGCTCTTGATCGTTTTTTCAGTGCATGTCCCCGACGAGGTCCGATTATAGCAACTTGGGTCTCGAGCTTGTCTCTCTTGAATACAATCACTCTCACACACCCAAGAAACCCTTAATGGCGGAAGAAAAGAAAAATGACGGAGCAGACGATCCTATCAATATGTTGCTTGAGCAAGCTCTCACGTGACAGAGGGACGAAATGATGGAGAATTTTGCCCACATCCTTCAATGCTAGCTGATAGCATCAGGCGCATATTCATCAAGTTTCCACTTTGGAGGCACCTCGGCTTTCAAGGTACAAGTTAATTTTGATATTCCCGTATTTGAAGGACAGATAGATGCAGAAGCCCTAGAAAAATGGTTAACTCTACTAGAAGGTTATTTCTCTGTTCACAATTTTTTCAACAAAGAAAATATCACCTTCGCACTCCTTAAAGCTCTCCCTCATGTCAAACATTGGTGGGAAACTTACTGCGAGCAAATTTCCACAGAGGAGTCTGTAATTTATGGGGTCAATCCCACTTGGGATTTTTTGGTGGATGCGGTAAAATAACAGTATTACCCTGTTGGCAACTATGAGGACCAGTACATGAGATGGACCACACTGTGGCAAGAGAGGGGCCAAGCAATTCCAGAGTTCACCAATACCTTCCATACATTGCGCACCAAGCTGGGTATCAAAGACTCTGAGCGAAATTTGGTTCTGAAATACCATGGGGCTCTACACAGATACATCCAGACTGAAATGGATTTTATGGACATCTCATCACTCGATGTTGCTTATCGATATCCTATTAAAATTGAGCAAAAACTTAAGCACTAGAACAAATGGGAATTCGGGTCTGCAAATCCGAAAAAACCAAAGTAAGACAAAGACGTCCCTAACAAAAAGTCTCTCGAAAACCTATCTAAGACACAGGAAAAGAAGGGTCACGTGAAGACAAAGAAGGACACCGAAAAATGTTGTGATTTCCACAAAAGACCCTTGCGCAACACGGATGAATCTCGCTCAAAGCACATTTTATCCAAGAGAATAAGGTTGACAAGGTTGTAACAAAGTGTGAAGATTCCTTCTGCACATCATCCTCTCATGTATCTCGACTTGTTGAACATCCTCAACCTCAACAAGTTCGTGACAGATTTCCACAAACTGAGCAACGCGACGTCTCCAGCAAGACAAGCAGCTTGCCAAGATGCATATTCAACAAATGTTTTTCCCTCTCCCCCGAGAACTCAATGCAATGGAGACCATTGCTTCCTAAGGAGGGAGGATTGATCCAGGTGGATATCGACTGCCACCCACCTTTTTCAAATGGCTCAAAACAGTTTTCTAGCAATTTTGGCAATTTACTATTTTTAGCAGGTTTTAACTTTCGGGGCCATTTTGAGGGTCCAAATGAAGGTTTTTCGAGATATAGGTTCTCAATAAAATTTGAAGGCATCATTGATCCCCAAAATGAATCTCCTCGATGATACCTTTCCAACAAGCTATCACACGCCTAAAACAGAGATCGTATGCAAAAGTTACGTCCCCGAGAAGTTGATGTACTCACTTACCCAAACGGGGCCCACATGACTTTTGGCGCTTCATCTCTTAGGGTTAGGTTTTTGGATGTCTAGGGTTTTTTTCATTCCTGATTATTGTAAAAATGCATTCATAGACTCATTTTAATCATCTTCTTGCGAATGCGAGTAGCTGTCACATCTCTTCTCAGAGATAAGTTGTCACCATTCTAGCGAGTCTTTCACTTTGTATTTTTACAGTCTATGTACATTTCTTTCATTTATAGAAATCATGTATTACTGTATATCTGTGTTTATGGTTACATCTCTAATACATTTCTATTATTTTATTGAATGTCTGCGATATCTCTGTGCATTTCTTTATTATATCTCCGATCTCATTTCGTGCCGAAAATAATCCGGATCAGTGGTATCAGAGCAGGTTTCTCTTGATCATTTCTTTAGTGGATGTCCCCAACGAGGTCTGATTATAGCAAGTTGGGTCTCAATATTTTCTCTCTTGAAGACAATCGCTCTCACACACCCAAGAAACCATCAATGGCAGAAGAAAATAAAAACGACGGAGCAAACGATCCTATCAATTTGTTGCTTGATCAAGCTCTCACGTGACAGAGGGACGAAATGATAGAGAATTTTTCCCACATCCTTCAACGCCTACTGATAGCATCAGATGCATCTTCATCAAGTGGCCACTTTGGAGGCACCTCGGCTTTCAAGGTACAAGTTAATTTTTATATTCTTGTTTTTGAAGGACAGATAGACGAAGAAGCCCTAGAAAAATGGTTAACTCTGCTAGAAGATTATTTCTTTGTTCGCAATTTTTCCAACAAAGAAAAGATCACCTTCGCACTCCTTAAAGCTCTCCCTCATGTCAAACATTGGTAGGAAACTTACTGGGAGAAAAGTTCCACAGAGGAGTCTGGAATTTATGGGGCCGATCCCACTTGGGATTTTTTTGTGGATGCGGTAAAAGAATAGTATTACCCTGTTGGCAACTATGAGGACCAGTACATGAGATGGACCACACCATGGAAAGAGAGGGGCCAAGTAGTTTCAGATTTTGCCAATACCTTCCATACCTTGTGCACCAAGATGGGTATCAAAGACTCCGAGCAACATTTGGTTCTGAAATACCATGGGGCTCTACACAGATACATCCATACTGAAATGGATTTTCTGGACATCTCATCACTCGGTGCTGCTTATCGATATGTTGTTAAAATTGAGCAGAAATTTAAGCACAAGAACAAATGGGAATTCGGGTCTGCAAATCTGCAACAAGAAAAGGATGACAAAGACGGACCTAACAAAAAGTCTCCTAAAAACCAGTCCAAGACACAGGAAAAGAAGGGTCACGGGAAGACAAAGAAGGACAGCGGAAAATGGTGTGATTTCCACAAAATCCCCTGGAACAACATCGATGAATGTCGCTCAAAACATTCATTGCTAGCCGAGATCAAAGACAAGGAGCTGAACCCTGATTTAGAATTTGATTCTGAAAATACTGGTAAAAGACAAATAATTGACGCAGACCCCACTGCTATTGTCGCGACCACAGCAATTCAACCAAAAGAGCCAACAAATCCTGAAGAGGGGAAGTGCATTTTTCATTCACAGATGTGGGTGAAGGGGACCCTGCTACATTTTATTGTTGATAGCAGAAGCCAGAAAAACCTCATCTCAGCAGAGGTTGTCAAACAGTTGGGATTGTTGACAACACCACACCCACATCCATACAACAACGGGTGGCTTCGGCAAGGATGAGATCTCTGTGTCAGCCAATAGTGTCGATTGTCATACGGAATCCAACCCTTCAAGGATGAGGTTTTATGTGTTGTTACCCCACTGGATGTTTGTGATGTTCTCTTGGGCCAACCATATATGTGGAGACGCCATGTTCTTTATGAGTCTCGACCCTATAGTGTCATTGTTACTTTGGGGGGTCATCTCTACAAAATACCAGAGGTAGTTCCAACTATTGTTCCACCTAAAAAGTACTGCAAGGTAGTATCTCATACTACAAAATTCAACTTCTTCACAATATGTTCAAAAGGAGAGCAAAAAGAGACTGCAACCACTCCAGGCTTGCCTAAAGAACCTTATATCCAATAGAAGCAGGTCGACAAGGCTGCAGCAAAGTGTCAAGATTCCTTCTGCACATTGTCCTCTCATGTGTCTCGACTTGTTGAAGAGCCTTGACCTCAACAGGTTCGTGATAGATTTCCACAAACTAAGCAACGCGACATCTCCAGCAAGACAAGCAACTCACCAAGATGCAGATTCAATAAACGCTTTTCCCTCTCCCCCGAGAACTCAACGCAATGGAGACAATTTCTTCCTAAGGAGGGAGGATTGATCCAGGTGGATATCGGTGGCCACCCACCTTTTCCAAATGCCTAAAAATAGTTTTATTGAAATTTTGGCAATTTGCTATTTTTAGCAATTTTTAACTTCTGGGGCCATTTTGAGGGTCCAAATGAAGGTTTTTCAATATTGAGGTCCTAAATGATATCCAAAGGCATCATTGATCCCCCAAAATGAATTTTCTCAATGATACCTTTTCAACGAGCTATCACAGGCCTAAAACAGAGATCGTATGCAAAAGTTACGACCCTGGGAAGTTGATGTACTCACTCACCCAAATGGAGCCCACATGACTTTTGGCGCTTCATCTCCTAGGGTTAGGTTTTTGGATGTCTAGGGTTTTTGGCATTCCTGCTTATTGTAAAAATGCCTTCAAAGCCTCATTGTAATCATCTTATTTCAAATGTGAGTAGCCGTCACATATCTTCTCAGAGATAAGTTGTCGCCATTCTAACGAGTCTTTCACTCTATTTTTACAGTCTCTGTACATTTCTTTCATTAATAGAAATCATGTATTACTATATATCTGTGTTTATGGTTACATCTCTGATACATTTCTGTTATATTATCGAATATTTGTGATATCTCTGTGCATTTCTTTATTATATCTTCGATCTCATTTTGTGCCGAAAATAATCCGGATCAGTGGTATCAGAGCAGGTTGCTCTTGATCATTTTTTCAGTGCATGTCCTCGACGAGGTCCGATTATAGAAAGTTGGGTCTCGAGCTTGTCTCTCTTGAAAACAATCGCTCTCGCACACCCAAGAAACCCTCAATAGCGAAAGAAAAGAAAAACGACGGAGCAAACGATCCTATAAATTTGTTGCTTGAGAAAGCTCTCACGCGACAGAGGGACGAAATGATGGAGAATTTTTTCCACATCCTTCAACGCCTGCCGATAGCATCAGGCGCATATTCATCAAGTGGCCACTTTGGAGGCACCTCGAATTTCAAGGTACAAGTTAATTTTGATATTCCTGTATTTGAAGGACAGATAGACGCAGAAGCCCTAGAAAAATAGTTAACTTTGCTAGAAGGTTATTTCTCTGTTCACAATTTTTCCAACAAAGAAAAGATCACCTTCGCACTCCTTAAAGCTCTCCCTCATGTCAGACATTGGTGGGAAACTTACTGGGAGAAAAGTTCCACAGAGGAGTCTAGAATTTATGGGGCCGATCCCACTTGGGATTTTTTTGTGGATGTGGTAAAAGAACAGTATTACCATGTTGGCAACTATGAGGACCAGTACATGAGATGGACCACACTGCGGAAAGAGAGGGGCCAAGCAGTTCCGAAGTTCACCAATACCTTCCATACCTTATGCACCAAGCTGGTTATCAAATACTCCGAGCGACATTTGGTTCTGAAATGTCATGGGGCTCTACACAGATACATCCAGACTGAAATGGATTTTCTGGACATCTCATCACTCAGTGCTGCTTATCGATATGCTGTTAAAATTGAGCAGAAATTTAAGCACCAGAAAAAATGGGAATTCGAGTCTGCAAATCCACAACAACCAAAGTATGACAAAGACGGCCCTAACAAAAAGTCTCTCGAAAACCAGTCCAAGACAAAGGAAAAGAAGGGTCACGGGAAGACAAAGAAAGGACACCAGAAAATGGTGTGATTTCCACAAAATCCCCTGGCACAACACCGATGAATGTCGCTCAAAACAGTCATTGCTGGCTGAGATCAAAGACAAGGAGTCAAACCCTGTTTCAGAATCTGATTCTGAAAATACTGGTAAAGGACATATCATTGACGTAAACCCCACTATTATTTTTGCGACCGTAGCAATTGAACCAAAAGAGCCAACAGATCCTGAAGAGGGGGAGCACCTTTTTCATTCACAGATGTGGGTGGAGGGGACCCCACTGCATTTTATTGTTGATAGCGGAAGCCAAAAAAACCTCATCTCAGCAGAGGTCGTCAAACAGTTGGGATTGTCGACAACACCACACCCGCAGCCATACAACATCAGGTGCCTTCAGCAAGGATGAGATCTCTGTGTCAGCCAACAGTGTCAATTGTCATACGGCATCCAACCCTTCAAGGATGAGGTATTATGTGATGTTTCCCCACTAGATGTCTGTGATGTTCTCTTGGGCCAACCATATATGTGGATACGCCATGATGTTTATGAGTCTCGACCCCATAGTGTCATTGTTACTTTGGGGGGTCATCTCTACAGAATACCAGAGGTAGTTATGACTATTGTTCCACCTAAAAAGTAACACAAGGTAGTATCTCACACTGCAAAATTCAGCTTCTTCACAATCTATTCAAAAGGAGAACAAAAGGACACGGCAACCACTACAGGCTTGCCCAAAGCACCCTCTATCCAATAGAAGCAAGTCGACAAGGCTGCAGAAAAGTGTAAATATTCCTTCTCCACATCATCCTCTCATGTATCTAGACTTGTTGAATAGCCTCAACCTCAATAGGTTCGTGATAGATTTCCACAAACTGAGCAACGCGACGTCTCTAGCAAGACAAGCAGCTCACCAAGATGCAGATTCAACAAACGCTTTTCGCTCTTCCCCGGGAACTCAACGCAATGGATACCATTGCTTCCTAAGGAGGGAGGATTGATCCAGGTGGCTATCGGTGGCCACCCACCTTTTCCAAATGGCTCAAAACAGTTTTCTGGCAATTTTGGCAATTTATTATTTTTAACAGGTTTTAACTTCCGGGGTCATTTTGAGGGTCCAAATGAAGGTTTTTCGAGATCGAGGTTCTCAATGATAGCCAAAGGAATCATTGAGCCCCAAAAATGAATCTCCTCGACAATACCTTTCCAACAAGCTATCACACGCCTAAAACGGAGATAGTATGCAAAAGTTACGTCCCCGGGAAGTTGATGTACTCACTTACCCAAACGGGGCCCACATGACTTTTGGCGCTTCATCTCCTAGGGTTAGGTTTTTGGATGTCTAGGGTTTTTGGCATTCCTTATTATTGTAAAAATTCCTTCAGAGCCTCATTGTAATCATCTTCTTGCGAATGCGAGTAGCCATCACATCTCTTCTCNGCGCTTCATCTCCTAGGGTTAGGTTTTTGGATGTCTAGGGTTTTTGGCATTCCTTATTATTATAAAAATTCCTTCAGAGCCTCATTGTAATCATCTTCTTGCGAATGCGAGTAGCCATCACATCTCTTCTCAGAGATAAGCTGCCACCATTCTAGCGAGTCTTTCACTCTGTATTTTTACAGTCTCTATACATTTCTTTCATTAATAGAAATCGTGTATTACTGTATATCTCTGTTTATGGTTACATCTCTGATACATTTCTATTATATTATTGAATATCTGCGCTATCTCTGTGCATTTCTTTATTATATCTCCGATCTCATTTCGTGCCGAAAATAATCCGGATCAGTGGTATCAGAGCAGGCTGCTCTTGATCGTTTTTTCAGTGCATGTCCCCGACAAGGTCCGATTATAGAAAGTTGGGTCTCGATATTGTCTCTCTTGAAGACAATCGCTCTCGCACACCCAAGAAACCCTCAATGGCAGAAGAAAGGAAAAACGACGGAGCAAACGATCATATCAATATGTTGCCTGAGCAAGCTTTCACGCGACAGAGGGACAAAATCATGGAGAATTTTGCCCACATCCTTCAACGCCTGTCGATAGCATCAGGCGCATCTTCATCGAGTGGCCACTTTGGAGGCACCTTGGCTTTCAAGGTACAAGTTAATTTTGATATTCTTGTATTTGAAGGACAGATAGATGCAGAAGCTCTAGAAAAATAGTTAACTTTGCTATAAGGTTATTTCTCTATTCAGAATTTTTCCGACAAAGAAAAGATTACCTTCACACTCCTTAAAGCTCTCCCTCATGTCAAACATTGGTGGGAAAATTATTGGGAGCAAAGTTCCACAGAGGAGTCTGGAATTTATGGGGCCGATACCACTTGGGATTTTTTTGTGGATGTGGTAAAAGAACAGTATTACCCTATTGGCAACTATGAGGACCAGTACATGAGATGGACCACACTGCGGCAAGAGAGGGGCCAAGCAGTTCCAGAGCTCACCAATACCTTCCATACCTTGTGCACCAAGCTGGGTATCAAAGACTCCGAGCGACATTTGGTTCTGACTTACCGTGGGGCTCTACACAGATACATCTAGACTGAAATGCATTTTCTGGACATCTCATCACTCGGTGCTGCTTATCGATATGTTGTTAAAATTGAGCAGAAATTTAAGCACCAGAAAAAATGGGAATTTGGGTCTGTAAATCCACAACAACCAAAGTATGACAAGGATGGCCCTAACAAAAAGTCTCCCCAAAACCAGTCCAAGACATGGGAAAAGAAGGGTCACGGGAAAACAAAGGACACCATAAAATGGTGTGATTTCCACAAAAGCCCCTGGCACAACACCGATGAATGTCGCTCAAAACAGTCATTGCTGGCTGAGATCAAAGACAAGGAGTCAAACCCTGATTTAGAATCTGATTCTGAAAATATTGGTAAAGGAAAGATCATTGACGCAGACCCCACTGCTATTGTTGCGACCGCAGCAATTCAACCAGAAGAGCCAATAGATCCTGAAGAGGGGGAGCACCTTTTTCATTCACAGATGTGTGTGAAGGGGACCCCGCTGCATTTTATTGTTGATAGTGGAAGCCAGAAAAACCTCATCTCAACAGAGGTCATCAAACAGTTAGGATTGTCGACAACACCGCACCCGCAGCCATACAACATCGGGTGGCTTCGGCAAGGNACAGATGTGTGTGAAGGGGACCCCGCTGCATTTTATTGTTGATAGTGGAAGCCAGAAAAACCTCATCTCAACAGAGGTCATCAAACAGTTGGGATTGTCGACAACACCGCACCCGCAGCCATACAACATCGGGTGGCTTCGGCAAGGACAAGATCTCCATGTTAGCCAATAGTGTCGATTGCCATACGGCATCCAACCCTTCAAGGATGAGGTATTATGTGATGTTTCCCCACTGAATGTCTGTGTGTTCTCTTAGGCCAACCATATATGTGGAGACGCCATGTTGTCTATGAGTCTCGACCCCGTAGTGACATTGTTACTTTGGGGGGTCATCTCTACAGAATACCAGAGGTAGTTCTGACTACTGTTCCACCTAAAAAGTGTCGCAAGGTAGTATCTCATACTGCAAAATTCAGCTTCTTCACAATTTGTTCAAAAGGAGAACAAAAGGACACTGCAACCACTACAGGCTTGCCCAAAGCACCTTCTATCCAACAGAAGCAGGTCGACAAGGCTGCAGCAAAGTGTGAAGATTCCTTCTAGACATCATCCTCTCATGTATCTCGACTTGTTGAATAGCCTCGACCTCAACAGGTTCGTGACATATTTCCACAAACTGAGCAATGCGACGTCTCCAGCAACACAAGCAGCTCACCAAGATGCAGATTCGACAAACGCTTTTCTCTCTCCCCCGGGAACTCAACGCAATGGAGACCATTACTTCCTAAGGAGGGAGGATTGATCCAGGTGGATATCAGTGGCCACCCACCTTTTTCAAATGGCTCAAAACAGTTTTCTGGCAATTTTGGCAATTTACTATTTTTAGCAGGTTTTAACTTCTGGGGCCATTTTGAGGGTCCAAATGAAGTTTTTTCTAGATATAGGTTCTCAATTATATCCAAAGGCATCACTAATCCCCCAAAATTAATCTCCTCGATGATACCTTTCCAACGAGCTATCACACGCCTAAAACGGAGATCGTATGCAAAAGTTACGACCCCTGGAAGTCGATGTACTCACTTACCCAAACAGGGCCCACATGACTTTTGGCACTTCATCTCCTAGGGTTAAGTTTTTGGATGTCTAGGGTTTTTGGCATTCCTGCTTATTGTAAAAATGTCTTTAGAGCCTCATTGTAATCATCTTCTTTCGAATGCGAGTAGCCGTCACATCTCTTCTCAGAGATAAGTTGTCACCATTCTAGCGAGTCTTTCACTCTGTATTTTCACAGTCTCTATACATTTCTTTCATTAATAGAAATCATGTATTATTGTATATCTATGTTTATGGTTACATCTCTAATACATTTATGTTATATTATTGAATATATGCGCTATCTCTGTGCATTTCTTTATTATATCTCCGATCTCATTTCGTGCCGAAAATAATCCGGATCATATAGTCATCGTAATAGCAATCCTTATCTTGTTATTTTTCCATAGGTATTGTTTCATTGACCATCTTCTAAGAGATAGATACACTCGATATGTACAGGAACTATGTAAACATGGTATGTACAAGAACTATGTTATATAAGAATATTGTTACCTTGACTAGAAGAAGAAGTATGTTTTATCCCTCTTGGCTTTATTTCAGGTCTCCCTTTCTTCGGCAATTGTTGCTCCATGTGTTTCCTTCCTTTTCTTTAACTCGGGACAGTGGTTCCTGTAGTGACCATATTTTTTATGGTTGAAGCATTGTATTTTTGACATATCCTTTTCTTGATTTGGTTTCTTCCTTAAGACAAACTTCCTCTTATTCCTAAAAAATCTTTGAACTTTGTTGTGAAGGCTTGATCATCATATTTCTTTTGGGATTTCTCTTTTTCACTAATCCTTGATTCTTCTTGTGCACAACAAGTCCAAAGTTATTCAAATGTGGGATACTCCTTTCTTGTGTTCATGCTTGCGGAAAATGCATCCCATGTCTTGGGAAGGCCATTGAGTACTATATTTACTAGTTCCCTTTCTGAAATGATTTCTTAAATAGCTTGTAGTTTATCTCTTAATTGAGAGATTCTTACAAAGTATGATGTTACACTATCATCATCATTCATTTTCATGTCACGGAGCTCATTCTTCATACTCATCACTTGTCCATTGTTTCTAACTAAGAATAGGTTAGTTAGGGCAGCGTACATCTTATTAGATGAGTCAAGATGAGAGATATAGGGTATCAAGTGGTATTTTACAGAGTCCACTATGATGCTCATAGTGTTGATGTCATTGTCCTTGAACGTCTCCATAACTGCAACGTTCTGAGCTTCCTTCTCTTTTCCTGCTTCAAACTCTGGTTCCATGATCTTGCCTTTCACAATATCTAACACTTTATTCTTGGCAAGGATGAGGTCAATCCCTTTTTTCCATGCTCTAAAGTTAGAATCCCCTTCTAACTTGTTTTCTGACTTCATAGAGTAAGTCATGATTTTTTTCACTTGGTCAACCTTTGACTTTCCTTATCTTCCTCAGAGTACCAGGAGGTGCACTAGGCTATCTAGGAATTAGTTCAAGATCTTCACTTAAGGTGCCTCAACAAGAGGGTTAGGGTTTCATTGCTGCATCAAAACTTTGACCACAACTGCAACTACAACTGAGAAAATCCTCCCAATCTATCTTCCAGTGGTTAGATTGTCCGAAGATAGTGTGGGCCCATAACCTATTAGAAGAATAGGTGTGCTCATTTTACCATAGACAATATAACAATAGTGTCACCCAACCATAGGCACAAAGGCCACCCCCGAGCACCTTAAATTGACAGATAGAATAATTTTGGAAGCAATCCAATAGCCAACCAAGGTAGCGCACCTTTCTCCAAGGCTAGCGCACCAAGCAAGAATAACCAAAGACCAAGCAGAAATTCCAAACCATAACCAAGATGTTGATTGTAGCAACTGCAGTTGCACTCTCTCTCCAAACTTCTGCACCACTGGTCTTATGCAGTTGTGAGTGTGAGAGTAACAAATGAGATCTAGCGCCCTTTATTATACTGCTCTATCTCACTTGTCTGGGTCGACTTCTCTTTTTGGAGGCTAATAAATCATTATTAAATATTCTCTTGAGTCGACTTGTCTCATAGGGTTATTATCCAACATTTTAGGGTTTATCTTGCTTCCTGGAATATTCTAGTCTCGTCAAAGGTTACACGTGAAGGTTAATACCTCCCGCAGCTACCATAATATCGACACTCCACACTCTTGGAATAAGGTGCCCAAAGTTGACATGCATAAATTTGATGGATCCAACCCAACAGGGTGGGTTTCTCAAATGGAACAATACTTCTCCCTTCATAATATTTGGGATGATGAGACCAAACTCCATGTAGGGGTTTTCTACCTGGATCAAGAACGATGGCAGTGGTGGCAGTGGCATAAGAAATTTTATCCAAGCATACCCACTTGGAACATGTTCACTAAAGTAGTTTGTGCCCGATTTGATAGGAAATCACATTTTTTGGGACAGCTCACCAAGCTCCACCATGCTGAATCAGTCACATATTTCATCACGACATTTGAACACTTGACTATCTGAACTGGGGGCTTATCTAATGCATTTTACCTAGAATGTTTTATTAGTGACTTAAAGGATTCCATCTGGGTTCATGTCAGCATGCATCATCCTACTACATGGTTGCAAGCATGCCAATTAGCATTGAAAGAAAATACCATCCTTCAGGCCCCGCCCATGAAGGCTACATTCCTCAACCATCCTCGCCTCGGGGATCACCCTAATCTAACACAAACCTTGAAGGTCCAAAAGGTGTCTCCAGCAGAAATGGAGGAACATTGCAAGAAAGGACTTTGCTACTATTGCGATGAAATGTATTTACCATGACATAAATGTAGAGAATAAAATTTCTTCCAAATTGATGCATCGGCTTCCTCTCCCTATGAAAACATCCCATCAGATGAGGCTCCTGACCCAAAGTATGCTCACTCAAGTGATCACATTGAAGCTCCAGTTGCAACCCCTGTGGAACTAGAGGAACCTATCATATCTCTTCATGCCCTCTAGGGTATTTCGGCCTCGCAGACATTGAATATCAAGAGCTACATCAAACATAGGTCGATTGTGGTGTTGATTGATAGTGGTAGCACCCATAATTTTATTCACCGCAGGCTCGCTGAGGAGATCCATTGCTTTGTTTGTCCTATTTCTAATTTTCAAATCCTCATCGCTAATGGTGGTACTATGAAGTGTGGGGAGCATTGTGAGAATGTCAAACTCCAAATGGGTGATTATCATTTGAAAACCCACATGTTCTCTATTTCCATGGGTGGTTTTGATATTGTATTGGGCATGGAATGGATTCGCACTCTAGGACCAATCACAATGGATTATCAATAAATATATATGAGCTTCTCCCAAGACGCTCACACCTACACCCTCCAATGTCTCCAAGTGGGCTCCCCTGAAATCATCATCTCTCACAGAATGGAAAAAATGTTGAAGAAAGGCCACCATGGTGTGATTGCTCATTTTCATGTCATCCAGGTCATTGAATAAGCCTCTCAGGTAGTTCCTCCTAGTATGCAACTCATCTTGTACAAGTACCCCAAGGTATTTGAGGTTCCCACAGACTTACCTCCCTCTAGGGGTGAGCATGATCATAGCATCCCTCTCCTTTCGGGTAGTGAATCCCCCAATGTACATTCCTACAGATATCAATTTGCTCAGAAAAATGAAATAGAAAAGATGGTACATTAATTACTGGAGGCGGGGATATTTCGCCCTAGTACCAACCCATATTCTTCACTAGTGGTGATGGTCTTAAATAAAAAAGGCACTCGGCGCATGTGTCCCGATTTTTGTGCCCTAAATAAATTGACCATCAAAGATAAGTTTCGCATTCATGTCATTGATGATCTGTTCGATGAACTCCAAGGTTCTTTTGTCTTCACCAAATTAAACCTTCACTCTAGCTATCACCAGATCCGGATGAAAGAAGCAGATATTCCAAAGACTGCTTTCAAAACTCATGAAGGGCATTATGAATTCTTGGTCATGCATTTTGGCCTTTGCAATGCCCCATCCACCTTCCAAAGTCTCATGAATAAAATATTGAAACCTTACCTTCGGAAGTTTGTCCTAGTTTGCTTTGATGACATCCTCATTTATAGTCGCACTTGGGATAGCCACCTTCTTCATGTGGACAAAGTCATTCACTTGTTGCAGGCCAACCAATTGTTTGTCAAAAATACCAAATGTTCCTTTGGAACCAGCAAAGTGGAATACTTGGGACACATTGTGGGTCGAGAAGGGATAAAAGTGGACCCCAAAAAGATACAGGCTATGTAGGAGTGGTCGTGACCCATGACCATAAAGCACCTAATTTGTTTTCTAGGTCTCATGGGATATTAAAGGGAATCTGTCTACCATTATGGAAAAATTGTTAATCCCTTGACCAACCTTCTTAAGAAGAATGCATTTAATTGGACACATGTTGTTGAGCAATCCTTCACAAAGTTAAAGATGGACATGTGCATTACTCATGTCCTAGCAGCTTCTGACTTCAACAAAACCTTTTGTGGTGGAATCGGATGCTTCTGGCACTAGTATAGGCATAGTGCTCACACAAGATGGTCAACCTTTGGCCTTTACTAGCAAAGTATTGAGTGGCCGCAATCTGGGCAGATCTACGTATGAAAAAGAAATGAAGGCCATTCTCCATGCAATGCACAGATCGCGGCCATATCTTTTGAGACGCCGTTTTCAGATCAATACTGATCACCATGGTCTGAAGTATTTTTTTGGAGTAGTAGTTATCCTCCCTAGAACAAAACAAATGGTTGACCAAAATGTTGGGTTATGATTATGAAATCATATATAAAAGGGAAAATACAATATTTTCATTGATGCATTGTCGAGACAACATGAGGAGGAAAACTCCCTCTTTTCCTTATCCTTGCCATTCCCTAATTGGATTGAAGAAGTACGCCAAGAGTGGTTAAGACACCCGACTATCTCTAGGATAATTCATCACCTTCAGGAGGACCCTAATCCTCCCATAGGATACACTTGGCAGGATAATATTCTCAGATATAAGGATCACCTGGTTCTATCGCCCTCTTTTGCACTCAAGAAGAGGCTCTTAAATGAGTTGCACTTATCTGCTATTGTAGCTCACTTGGACTTTTTAAAGACCTATACTTGTGCGCATTGTTCTTTTTCTTGGGCAGTTATGAAGAAAGATATCCTTCACTTTTTCATGAAATGTGAGGTGTGCCAATGTAATAAAGGTTAAACTATTAAGTCTCTAGGATCCCTACAACCCCTACCCATTCCAACTTCTATGTGGACAAACATCTCCATGGAATTTATTGTGGGCCTTCCTAAAGTTGGGAACAATTTTGTCATCATAATGGTGGTTGATCGCCTCTCCAAGTATGCTCATTTTTGTTCCTTTCCCCACCCTTTCACACCGGCACTAGTCGCACAAGTTTTCCTTGATTATATTTTCAAGTTACATGGCATGCCCACCTCTATTGTATCTGATCGTGACCCAGATTTCACCAACACATTTTGGAAAGAGTTATTTAAATTGTAGGGCACCCAACTGAACATGAGTACATCCTACCACCCCCATTCTGACAGCCAAATGGAAGTGGTCAACAAATGTTTGGAAACCTACTTGTGATGTTTTTCTTCAGACAAACAACACTAGTGGGTGAAATGTCTCCCCTTGACATAATGGTGGTACAATAATTCCTGCCATACAGACACTAAAATGACCCCATATGAAGCAGTGTATGGCCAACGCCCACCTACAGTCACTACCTATCTTCTAGGCACATCAAAGGTCCAATATATTGATACAATGTTGCAAGGTCGAACAACCGCCATAGCAACTCTGAAGGATAACCTCCACATGGCCCAAAATTGCATGAAGAAACAGGTAGACCAACATCGTTCAGAAAGGGTTTTTCAGGAAGGTGGTCAGGTGTTTCTTAAGCTCCAACCTTACAAACAAACATATCTCAAATCTCAGGGACATCACAATTTGGCACCCAAGTTTTATGGGTCATACCATATCATCAAGCATATTCGTTCAGTGGCCTACAAATTGTCCCTTCCATCCACTTCCAAAATCCATCTGGTGTTCCATGTTTCCTAGCTAAAGAAAGTTGTAGGAAAGAATTGTAGGGTCTAAACCATCCTTCAAGAATTAGATGAAGAAGGTGTTAAGTTTTTACTGTTATTCTTAGGTTATTTCCAAATTTCATGAGCATTCAATGCATTTCCAAAACAACAGTATAAAGAGGATCACTGAAAAAAAACACAATCACAAGGTACGCAACATTTTATCCTAGGAAACCCTCATGGAGGAGAAAACACAGAAAAATTTCTTCAATAATATATTTTCCAATACAATGCCAAGACTAAGACCAAAACACCAAAGACATACCAATACCAAGCATGCGCCTCTCTTCTCCTTCGTTATACTTCTTCCTGCAAATTCAACTGCCTTCAAGATATGCGCACTAGATGAGTGAGTGAGTGTGTTCAAATAAGACACCAACCTCACATACAAATACAAGTGTGAGATGGCACTAGGGTTGTGTCTCTTCACTTGGTTGAGCCAACTTCTCCTAGAAGTGGTTAAACCCACTTTACAATTACTAGGGTCCGACTTTACAAATACCACTATACAAATATATTTTGACCAAACCACAAAAGGGGATTTGATATTATACAAGACCCGACTTGATCAATCCACAAAAAGGGATTTGATCTATACAATAATAACTCAAATTTAATTAGAATATTCTTCGAAGTTACAATATTTCAACACTCCCCCTTAAAGAGAAGGGTATTCTACTGACATGACTCAATACAACATCATCAAGAGAAAGAGAGGGAAGCATCATCATCAACATCTGGAACATTGACTGGCACATCTATAAATCATCATATTTTTTTCTCATCATCAATATCATCATCATTTACAACATGGAGCTAGTGTAACATCAGCAACAGCATGAAGCTGAAACATCAACATCAATAGCACGAAGCTGGAACAACAACATTATCAACAACATGAAACTGGAACAACATCATCAACAACACAAAGCTGGAACATCGTCATCAATAGCACGAAGATGGAACATTATCAGCATGTGGCAACAGAATGAGGTAGGTGCATCAACAACAACATATGTGGTACTTTGATAGACCTTCATTATCGTACCTTCGGGATTTTCCCAGGAATCATAAGATTCCCTAGGATATAAAATCCTAACTGAGCTACCACTATTGACCACATCTAGCATATACATGCACAGGTACTCTGACAAACCATCCTTACTGGACCTTCGGGATTTTCCCAGGGATGATCAGTCTCGTAGGATATAAAATCCTAATGGAGCTACATGTTTTTGGTATGGATACCATAGTATCATTAGCATCACTCCCCCTTTCGAGGGAGGTCCTTTCGGACAATACCAAGCTTGTCTTGGAAGTACTCAAACTTCACACAAGACAGAGGCTTAGTCAACACATCTATAACCTGCTCATTTGTGCCAACATATTGGAGCTTTAAAGCTCCCCTCTACACCATATCAAGAATGTAGTGGTACCAGATCTCTATGTTCTTCAACTTATCATGGACCACTGAGTTATTTTTCATCTTTATATAGCTCTGGTTATCACATAAAATCACAGTGGCTTCCATCTCAAGATCGAACAAACCTGTCAACAACTTCTGAAGTCATATGGCTTCGCAACTGGCAGAACATGTTCTAATGTACTCTACTTCTGTCATGATGAGAGCAATACTAGATTGCTTCCTTCTTTTCCATGAAGTCATGGATGACCCCAAACTGAAGCAACATCCTAAAGTACTCTTTCTATCTGAAACACTTTCATCCCAATATAAATCAGTATAACCATACAGTCTGAAGTCATGATCTCCAGTATAACAGAGACCATAATCCAACGTACCCTTAAGGTATCTCATCACATTCTTTGCAACTACAAGGTGAACATGTCTAGGCTCCATCAGATACTGACTCAAGGTGTTCACAACAAAGCATATATATGACCTGGTATTCATCAGATACATCAACGATCCAATGATATGTCTGTATAGAGTAGCATCAACCAACTCTAACGAAGTGTCAATCAGGAGCTTCAAATTTGTTTTCATGGGTGTGGTCATGGTTTTACATTCAAACATGTCAAATCTCTTCAATATTGTAACTACATACTTCCCTTGGTTAAGGAAGATCTTCTCTAGGCTCTACAAAACTTAAAGATCTAAGAAATAATGCATCGGGCCTAGGTCGTTCATCTAAAATTTTGTAGCAAGCTTCTTCTTGCAATATGTGATGAGCTTTTCTTCTCCTGTCAAGAATAAATCATCCACATATAGTAGCAATCTAATTGTCTTATCATTCATAACCTTGAAGTAAAGGTTATTATTAGCTTTACTCTTGGTAAATCTTTACTCTTGGTAGAGCTCAAGCTCGTTAGGAAACTGCTAACTCTATCATACCAAGCTCTAGGAGCTTGCTTAAATCCGTACAGAACTTTCTTCAACCTGCAGACATGAGTCTTTCTATCTTCAACTTCAAACCCTTGTGGTTGTTCTATATACACTTCTTATTCAATAACACCATTTAAGAAAGTTGTTTTCACATCCATCTGGTGCAACTTCCTCCTCATTTTGGCTGCAAGAGCTATGATGGTTCTGATAGAAGTGTATCTGGCTACAGGAGCAAATGTTTCTTCATAGTCAATACCTTACTTTTGAGAAAATCCATGAGCCACAAATCTTTCCTTGTTTTTTTCAATACTTTTGTATATCCCATGTTTTATTTTGTATATCCATTTGGAAGATACCACATCTTTGCTATTTGGTTTGGGAACTACTTTCCATACACCATTCTTCATAATGGATTGGTATTCTTTTTTCATGGCATCCATCCATTATTTCTTCTGAACGGCTTCTTCAAAGCAAGTAGGTTCTTTCTCTACGAGATCACACATCAAGGCCATATAGTTGGAGAATGGCTTAGGCTTCTTGCTTTGTCTCATGGTTCCTTCTGGGGCACCATACTTCTCTGCATCTTGAATAATTTATCTATCCCAAGCTAAATTTATCTTGTGAGAGATAGTCATATGGGGAGGTTCTTGAGATTCTATCATATCATGATCTTCTGGAATCTCATCATCAGGGGTAACTGCAACTTCCTTCATGGGTTCTGCAACTTTGGGAGCTACAGGTTCTTCTTCATATACCTCTTCAAGCTGACATTTCCTTGATCTTTTGAGTGTTGCATCTTCATCAAATTTTATATCTATGTTGATCTCAATATGATGGTATCCTGGTATGTATATTTTGAAGGCCTTAGAGACCTCACAATATCCAACAAAGATTCCCTTCTTTCCTGAAGAATCCAACTTAGTTCTCTTTTATTTTGGAATGTGTACAAACACTGGACAGCCAAATATTTTTAGATGGCTTACTTCTGGCCTCTTTCCAGTGAACATCTCTTTGAGAGTTTTGAATCCAAGTGCACTATGGGATAATCTGTTTTGGACATATACTGATGTTCTTGCTGCTTCAACCCACAAGTTCATTGGAAGATTTTGTTTGTGAATCATAATCTTCACTGCTTCCATAATCGTTCTATTCTTTCTTTATGCTACACCATTTTGTTGAGGATTATAGGGAGTGGTGAGCTCCCTCTTAATCCTGACATCTCTGCAAAGGTTTCCAAATTCATTTGAAGTGTACTCTCCTCCATTGTCTGACTTGAGTATCTTGATTTTCCTTTCGAAGAGGTTTTCTACCAAGGGTTTGAATTCCTTGAACTGCCCAAGTACTTCATCTTTTGATTTTAAGAAATAAATCCACATCTTACGAGAGTAATCATCAATAAAAGAGACATAGTATACATACTCACTTAGAGAGGTTGATGGCATTGGACCGCATACATCTGAGTGGACAAGTTCCAAGATTCCTTATGATCTATTGTCGCTCTTTGGAAAAGGATTCTTTGTGTTATTTCCTTACGCACATCCCTTGCATAATCCTTCATGATCAACCTTTAATTCTGGTAAACCTGTAACTACCTTGCTTACATATGGTAAGGCTTTGTAGTTGATGTGAGCTAGTCTTCTATGCCAAAGTTCACAAGGACTTTCAGTAGAGTGAGTCAAGGCTACATCTGAGTGACCTTTTAACTTGTACAAAGCACTTTCTTCTATTCCAATAACAATTGCATCTTCTATATTTTTTCCTTTGGACCATATAATAACTTTACCATCTACGAATGCAACCCTAAAACCTTTCTTATCTAGAGTAGAAATAGAGAGTAAGTTCTTTTTCAAATCAGGTACAGAGAGTACATCCTTCATTCTCATCTGAGTTCCTGAATCAAGTTTGTAGGTGGCTTCTCCCAATCCTTTGATTGGGTATCGATAATCATCTACAAGTGAAACTTTCTGGGAGTATTTTTTCTCTACAAGGTTGGAGAGAGTGTTCTTCTGACCTGTCGTGTGCTTAGAGGCACCACTATCTATGAGCCAAGTATCCTCTCCAAGTGTCATAGATCCTGAGAGAGCGAAAAACAAAACATATTCTTCAATCTCTTATTTAGCTAGCTTCTTGGGTGGCTCATCATCTTCTATTGCATGGGCACGATGTATTTTGTTATTTCTCTTCTTGTATTATTCCCTTCTTGAAGAAAAAATCTTAGCAATGTGTCCCATCTTATCACAATGATAACACTGGTAGGAGAAATATTTTTGCCTTCTTTGACCTTTATGATATTTTTGGAATCTCTTTGGAGAGTGAGACTCTTTATGAAAGTGAGTCTCCTTTTGAAAACGAAACTTTCCCTTTCCACTCTTATCATGATCAGCTAGGGTTTGATCTTCATCTCTTAATAGGACGGCTTCTCGGTTGGCCACTCTTGCTTCTTCTTGAACACATTCTTCCCATAAACTGTCAAATTAGAGTTTCTTTTTTCTTTCACAGATAGTTTGGATGAAGGCATCCCAAGGTCTTGTGAGACCATTAAGAGTTGTCATCATAAGTTCATCTTCATCTAAGTTGTCTCCAATTGCCTCTAATTGTTCCTTGAATTGAGAAACCATAGAGAAATAGTCGTGAATTGTTTCTCCTTTTTGCATCTTTGTATTCTTGAGTTGGGTTCTCAAGTTCATCTTATGGTTGATGTTTCTTCCTTCATACATTCTGGTTAGGGCATCAAACATGTGTTTTGGAGTATTCTTAGAAGACACTTGAGGGATCAAGTGGTCTTTAATAGAGTCTGCAATTATCCTTTTAGCCGTAATCATATCATTCTTATACTTCTCTTTGGCTTCATCTTCTTCAGGCTCCGGTACATTTTCTTTTATGAATTTTACAAGGTCATTCTCTTCAAAAATGAGTCTAATTCTGTACTTCCAAGAATGGAAATTTTCCACACTTTCTAACTTGTCAACAAGCTTGGTACTTGCAGAAATCTTGACTCGGAGCTAAGAAAATGGCTAGAAAATGAAAGTGCTCAAAAAATGAAACTAAACTTATCAAGAGATGTGTTGGGCTAAGGTGAGTTTACTAGAGCTGACTGTTTTTTAAAAATCCAAGTTTTACCCCCTAAAACTGAACTTGAGCATTTCTGGACTGGTGTTTCTCGTACTGGTTCTGGTTTCCTGGTTTTTTGGTTTTCTGGTACCATTTAAAACTAGGGTTTGACTTTTCGGAGAATCCATCCACTGAAAAATTTCGCTTAAGCTGCCAAAATATGTGCTAGGGCGGGGTGCACTTCCCAAGGTGCTCTTTGGTCAAAAAGTCATCTTTAGTAAAAAAACCCTAATTTTCTTGTACGACAATAGAAACGTCTAGATACCCAATGAAAGATGTTTTATTCAGTCAAGATATGATACCATGTTAAGTTTTCATTGTTTTTATTAGGTTATTTCCAAATTTCATGAGCATTCAATGCATTTCCAAAACAACAGTGTAAAGAGGATCACTGAAAGAAACATAATCACAAGGTATGCAACATTTTATCCTGGGAAACCCTCATGGGGGAGAAAACCTAGCAAAAATTCTTCAATAATAGATTTCCAATACAATGCCAAGACTAAGACAAAAACACCAAAGACAGACCAAGACCAAGCATGTGCCTCTCTTCTCCTTCGTTAGACTTCTTCCTACAACTGCAATTGCCTTCAAGATATGCACACTAGATGAGTGAGTGAGTGTGTTCAAATGAGACACCAACCTCACATATAAATACAAGTGTGAGACGAGCATGCACCTCTCTTCTCCTTCGTTAGACTTCTTCCTGCAACTGCAACTACCTTCAAGATATGCGCTCTAGATGAGTGAGTGAGTGTGTTCAAATGAGACACCAACCTCAGATATAAATACAAGTATGAGATGGTGCTAGGGTTGTGTCTCTTCACTTGGTTGAGCTAACCTCTCCTATAAGTGGATAAAACCACTTTACAATTACTAGGGGTCAACTTTACAAATACCATTATACAAATATAGTTTGACCAATCCACAAAAGGGGATTTGATCTTATACAACACCTGACTTGATCAATCTGCAAAAGGGGATTTGATCTATACAATAATAACTCAAATATAATTAGAATATTCTTCAAAGTTACAATATTTGAATGGAAGGCTCCATTTGGCTCCAACCAAAAGCAGTCCTCAATACCGGTGAACGTCAGTGGCGAGGAAGAACTATCAAGGAAGTGTTGATCAAGTGGAAGGACACATCACCAGAGGATGCAACTTGGGAACCAACAACCATACTCCAACAGTTTCTGCACCTTAAGCCTTGAGAAAAACGTTGATTTTGAAGGGGCGGGGCATGTTAGGCTCTGATCCTAACCCCTCTTCATGGTCATTAGTTAGTAGAATATGTTTTCTATGTAATAAAGGCTGACATTATTTAATAAGGCCCAAAAAATAAATAAAGGAGAATAAGTCAATGTAAGAAGACCTAATAGAAGCTTCCACTTCTAGAAAGATCTTCCTCTAGAAGTTTCCTTAGAAGGTAAAATTAGTATTAATAAGGGTAGGGGGTATTGATATTTTTTCTTGGAGATTATTGTAATAGAGATCTGCTCTGTTGAAGGTTGCCCCCTCAAAGAGGCAAGTGAACATTGTTATCTTAATAAAGGTGTTATTTCTAGTGTTATTCTGGTATTGATATAGCTATAATCTTGTTGTTCCATTACAACTTATTCAATATTTATGTTCTGCATATTATATTTAATCTGGTATATTATAGAGACTCCTGGGAATTAAAAGTGAGAGGGTTTGAGTCTTTATATAGGTCAACAACATGAATCGTCTTAAATCTACCACTCGAGAAGCAATTTTTTGATACAAAACCAGAAGAAATGTCTGGTCCCAACCCTTCCCCCACATCAATAGACTGAAAATCTAAAGGAGAAGAGGAGGATATCTGAAGAGGGAAATGAGATGGAGCAGACTAAACCTGCTCCAGGTGATTTGGCGCAATGTTGGACCTGTTAAAATTAAGCAGCTGCAAGAGCCATTCTCTGGAAGGATGGAAAATATCTTCGCTGAGATCTAGGGCCCCTAGTACACTCATGGGGTTCTTGGTTTGGGACCAAGCAGTTAAAGCCATGGAAAAAGACCCTAGTGAGGGACCCAAATGTATTGTTGGGGTTTTTGGTCAAGGACCAAGCAGTTTGATTATGTAAGTCCCTAGATGTGTTCTAGAGCCCCTTGATGTATTCCAGGGAATCCTTGCTCTGTGCTTGGATTGATCTTTGGGTGTGTACCTTGGTGGATAAGACCCTAATGGTGATCTAGGGCCCTCAGATGTGTTATGGGGTATCATGGTCTGGTACCAGGCAATTCTTGGTTAATTACCAAGACGAGATGATGTGTGATCTTCTTTTCTCCCGATATGATCGATGAGACCTAGGAGCAGTTAAGAAGAAGGACATGATCACATCAATGACCTTCCTCTTATGTTGGGATGATAAAAGATTATAAGTTATCATGAGACTTATGTCGACATTTTGTCATTGAAGAACCCCCTCTTTGACTTTGTCTTGTTACTATTGCTACTCTCTTTGCTTGAGCCATGTCCTTAATTTTTATGTGGTGTTGGTCTTTTCTAGTCACTTTGACTTGTTGACTTTCTAATTAATATTTTTTATAATTAAAATATTAATTGTTTTTTAATTGTTTTATTGTTGGGTTTTAATTTAACCCTAAAATATAGGGTTAATCTAATTAACCCTAACCTCTGCCTAAACTATATAAGGAGACCTCTCCCCCTCTCTCACTCACTCATTTTCTTATTCCTCCAAAACCCCTCTTAGTCTGGAATTGTTGTGGCTCTCTTGTTTTTATTGGTATTGTGGTGTGCCCTCCTTTGGATCAGTTTTTCTCTTGTTGTTTAGTGTTGCGGCCTCCTTGGACAAACCTTTGTTGGGTGTGGCCTCCTTGGGATTTTTCTCTCTTGTTGGTTTGGGGGTACGGCTTCTCTTCTTGTGTTGGTGTAGGGTGTGGCTACCTTGATTTGGTTGTTGTCTAGTCATGTGGCCCTCTTCTGGTTGGTTCCTCTTGTTGATATGAGGGTGCGGCCCTCTCCTGGCTGATCCCTTTTGTCGGTACAGTGGTGTGGCCCTCCTCTTGGGGCAGTCTCTTGATGGTTTAGGGTTGTGGCCCCCTTCTCTCCTCCTCAACAGGATGCTACCACCTCCTTCTTGTTGTTGCTGCCACCTTCAAGATGCCATTTGCCTCAGATTTGGTGCCACCTAATTGTTGTCACCTAGTTACAGCCTTCATCACCCTCATTAGGGTTTGTTGTGGAAGCCCTATTTTTTGCCACATATTTTTGTTGTAACAGTCCCTTCTTGAACAATTTTTGTTAAGGGTTGTTAGTGGGTTTCTTTCAGCCTCTAGTTTGGTCATTGGGGTTTTTATATCAATCCTCTAGTATGTTAATTGGTTTTTGAGATCTACCTAAAGTTCTTCTTGGCAAAACTGTCCACAAGATTATGATGAGATCTACCATTGAGGGTTTGATCCATGACCATTATAGATTTTTCTGAACATATAGAAAAGAGGATAACAACAAGCACATCAGGTAAATTTGTTCTTTGTTTTTTGCTAAGGTAATGTTCAAATCTGTTTCTTGTTTTTGCTAATGATCAGATATTTTCTTTGTTGAAGTTAATGTTCAGATTTGTTTTCTTTAGTAATGTTTAGATCCATCATATTATTTATGTGTTTGGTTTGCTTCATAAATCTTTGAATTTATTGTTGATCTATATCTACTGTAATAAATAAAATTTAAAGGATATTATTGTCTCTAGTTTTCCCTTGAAATTCTAACATGGTATCAGAGCTTACGACGTGAAAAGAGCTCAATTGTGGCAGACTTTCGAGTCTGCGTAGATCCACACCTAAGGGTTTGTTTTGCAGATCATCAGTAAGTTTGTGTTATATCAGATCTTGTTTTCAGTATGGCTTCATCTGCAGTCAAAGCAGAAGATAGGCTTGAAGGGGCTTCAAACTTCAATGCTTGGAAGGCTAGGGTTTTTAATATCCTAGAAAAAGGTGACTTGGATGAGTTGGTTACCAGGGTGATAGAAGAACCTACTTCAAATGCAGGAAGAGCAACCTATAATAAGAGGCAGACCAAAACCAAGAGTGTCATTTTATTCTCAGTTAAAGATAGCATGATGCCTCTTATTGTTCATTTAGGATAGCTAAGGAATGTTTTGATGCCCTAGCAAATCTATATGAAAAGAAGGCCCCAACTCAAAAGAGGATTTTGAAGAAACAATTGCGTACATTAATGATGGGAAAGGATGAATCCATCTCTATCTTCTTTTCCAAAATTGCCCAAACAAGAGATCAGCTTGGAATAATTGGAGTTGCAGTGGATCATGATGACCTTGTACAAACAACAGTAGATGGTTTTCCTGACTCATGGGAGACATTTCTCTCATCAGTGAATGGAAGATAATTTCAACCCAACTTTGAGAGATTGTGGCATGATTTCCTGGAAGAAGAGGGTAGACTTAAAAGCATAAATGAACCCTCAATAGTGAAATACCATGCTCTTTCAATCAAAGCCAAGAAGTGGAAGATGTCTTTTCAACACAAAGGCAAAGGTAAGAAACCCCAAGGTAAGCACTCTCACTTTCATTCTCATTTGTTTAAAATAAGATGCTTTAACTGTAAATGCTCAGTCATTATGCAAAACACTGTAGGAACCCTCCTTCACAACAGAAACGGAAAGGCAGGTTTCATGCTTCAGATGCAACTGAGGAAAAAGAGCCTCAAAGAAGGAGAGCACGAGCTATTGCTAAAGAACAAAAACAACGCAGAGAAAGTTATATTGTTTCGACTCTCTCTGGTACTGTCACCAAATTGGAAGAAGTTTGGTTAGTGGACCGCAGGGCCTCCAAGCACATGACAGGCTTCAAACATAACCTTGTGAACTATCGAGATAAGAAGTTCAATGTGAAGGTATAATTGGGTGATGATGGCACCTATGCCATCAAAGGATTTGGATCAGCATCTTTCCAGTTTCAGTCGGGTAATGTATTTCACATTGAATAAATTATTTATGTTCCTGGATTAAAGAAAAATCTTATCTCTGTTGCAATTCTAGAAAGTAAAAGGTACTCGGTAGCCTTCTCCAAATGAAAGGTTCTTATGTGGCCCTCAAATGAAAGTATGAGCTCAAGCATGACAATCGAAGCTCAAGCATGACAATCGAAGCTCAAGAAGGTGGACTTTACAAAGTCACTAGTCAAGTTATTCAAGCATTAGCTCATGAGATGATCAACCCCTGTGAACTATGGCACAGAAGGTTTGGACATCTCAACTATAATGCTCTCCCAGGTTTGCAAAAGATGGTAACAAGTATGTCAGTTTTTTCTTTTAAGCATGATAGTATTTGTAAAGGCTGTGCTCTTGGTAAAAATACAAAGAAATCTTACCCTCACAGAAATAGAAAAACTAATGGTATATTAGATATTATTCATTATGATCTTTGTGGACCTATGACTGCTCCGTCCATGAATGGTTGTCTTTAATGATTATTCTTGTAAAACTTGGATTTATTTTTTTGAAAACTAAAGATGAATCTTTCAGTAAATTTCAGGATTTTAAGAATCTTGTTGAGAAACAGACATGTAAACACATCTATGTTTTCAGAACAGACAATGGAAAATAATTTGACTCCCACAAGTATGATGATCTCTGTCGAACTTCCGGGATTAAGAGGGAGTTGACTGTGTCTTATAATCCTCGGCAGAATGGGGTTGCAGAAAGAAAGAATAGGACAATTTGTGAAGCAGCCAAAGCCATGATGTATGATCAGAGTCTTCCATTGTCTCTTTGGGTCGAAGCTGCAAGCACTACAATCTATATTCAGAACAGGTGTCTTCATAAAGCCCTGGAAGATAAGATTCCAGAAGAAGTCTTCACCGGTAAGAAGTCTTTAGTTGACCATTTGAGAATCTTTGGTAGTCATGTCTACATTCATGTACCAAAAGAAAAGAGAACTAAGTTAGAGCCTTTTGGAAAGAAAGACACTTTTGTGGGATACAGTGAGACCTCAAAAGCATATCGAATCTATATACCAGGGAAAAAGTTCATATAGGTCAGTAGAGATGTGACCTTCCATGAAGTAGTCTTTTGTCGTTCCAAAGAACTTCCATGTGATACAGAGGAGCGGGAAGCTCCATCTCCGGAACCTTTAGATTCACCACTTCCAGATGAGGAGAGGGAGGAGGCCAAAGAGCCTTCAGTGGATCACATAAGGGATTCTGTTGAGTTTCCCTTAGAGAAACCTCTTGTCAAAAGGAAGCCAGCTTGGTGTCGTGAAATTTTAAAAGAAGCAGAAAAGCATGTAGCACCTAAAGGTACCTTCAGAGAAAGCAAGAAACCAGATAAATACTCAGGTTTGATAACTCAGTTGAATCTTGTGATTGACTCATAACCTTCCACTTTTTATGAGGTTGTCAAACATAAAGTGTGGAAGGATTCCATGATAGAAGAGTACGAGTCAATATTGAAGAATGTTGTATGGGAAGTGGTCCCAAGACCTCAAGGCAAATCAGTAGTAACCTCTAAATGAATTTACAAAATAAAGCATGCAGCAAATGACAGTGTTGAAAAATTCAAAGCTAGATTTGTGGCTCGTGGCTTCTCTTAGAAAGAAGGAATTGATTATCTCTATCAGAATCATCATCTCTCTTGCCTCAGTTTTTTATTGGAAACTTCACCAATGTTAACCTATGGCTTACCTTTACCAATCACTAAATCTAAATTGTCACCTATATTTGTATTATTCATTTAAGATATTAGTAATATATCCTCAAGTGATGACTAATGATTTAGTTAAGATTGTCTAGCCTAGTCATCATGCATGATTTTAGCATCTAGAGCAAATCTCTCTACGAGGTGACATCACCCATTGTACTATAAATATGTAACATTGGAGTGAATACAAAGTGTTGGCTAATATGTCTTTTCCGCCATGTTATTCTTGTTTATGTTTTATCAACCAAATGGATGTTAAGATTGTCTTTCTTAATGGTAAAGTTGAGCAAGAGGCTTATATTTAGCAGCCTAAGGGTTTCGTAATCCATGGGAAAGAATCTCATGTCTGCAAACTCAAGAAAGTCTTGTATGGATTAAAACAAGCTCTGAGAGCTTGGTATGGAATAATTGACAGTTTTCTTCAGTCTTGGGTTCTCCAAGAGTATAGCAGATTATAATCTTTATATAAATATTGGAAAAATCATCATGTTATCTTGGTTTTATATGTAGATGATTTGTTCATTATTGGAGAGGAACATCTAATAGCTCAAACTAAGAGGAAGTTATCAGCAAAATTTGAAATGAAGGACTTGGGTCTTATGCATTACTTTCTTGGCTTAGAGGTGTCGCAGAAACCTGGTGAGATCTTTCTCTCACAAAGCAGGTATGCAGTTGATGTGTTTCGCAGATTTGGGATGTTGGACTATAATTCCATGACCACACCTATGATTTCTAACCTGAAGAAGTTACATGATTAAGCTACATGCTAAGACCCAGAAGATCCTACCGCATATCGTCGGATTATTTGATCCTTGATGTATCTAATACACATCAGACCAGACATTTGTTACGCAGTGAATTCCCTCAGCCAATTCATGTGTGAACCGAAACATATTCATATGGTTGTTGCTAAGCATATTCTCAAATATGTCTGAGGGACTATAGACTATGGACTCAAATACACTTCCAGTGGAGGTGTAATGCTTCATGGCTATACAGATTCAGATTAGATGGGCAGTATAGTGGACCGAAAGAGTACTTATGAATATTGTTTCAGTTTGGGTGCAGCTATGATCTCTTGGTCCAACATGAAGCAAGGCTCCATAGCCCAAAGCACTACAGAGCCAAAATACATTGTTGCAAGTGCTACTAGCAAAGAAGTAGTGTGGCTCAGAAAGCTACTCTCAGATTTGTTTAGTGTTGAAATGGAGCCCACAATAATTCACTGTGATAACTAGAACTGTATAAAGTTCTCCGAGAATTTTTTGTTTCATGATAGATCGAAGCACATTGACATGAGATATCACTATGTTCGGGACATGGTGCAGAAGAACATTCTCAATATTCAGTATGTTCCGACGACGGAACAAACTACAAATATTTTGATTGTCGTTGACAAAGTTTGTGTACTTTCGAGACAAGCTTGGTGTTGTTGAGAGGGAGTGTTAAAATTAAGCAGCTGCAAGAGCTATTCTTCGGGAGGATGGCAAAGACCCTAGTTGAGATCTAGAGCCCCCAGTACACCCCTAGGGTTCTTGGTCTGGGACCAAGCAGTTAGAGCCATGGAAAAAGACCCTAGTGAGGGCCCCCAGTCTATTGTTGGGGTTCTTGGTCAAGGACCAAGCAGTTTGATGATGTAAGTCCCTAGATGTGTTCTAGGGCCCCTATATGTGTTTCAGGGAATCCTTGCTGCGGTGCTTGGATTGATCCTTGGTTGTGTACTTTGGTGGATAAGACCCTAATGGTGATCTAGGGCCCCCAAATGTGTTTTGGGGTATCCTAGTCTGGAACCAGGCAATTCTTGGTTAAGTACCAAGACAAGATGATGTGTGATCTTCTTCTCTCTCGAGATGGTCCATGAGACCTAGGAGCAGTTAAGAAGAAGGACATGATCACATCAGTGACCTTCCTCTTATGCTGGAATGATAAAAGCCTATAAGTTATCATGAGACTTATGTGGACATTTTTCCATTGAAGAACCCCCCTTTGAATTTGTCTTATTAATATTGCTACTCCCCTTGCTTGAGCGACATCCTTCTTAATGTTTATGTGGTGGTGGTTTTTTCTAGTCACTTTGACTTGTTGACTTTCTAATTAATATTTTTATAATTAAAATATTAATTATTTTTTAATTGTTTTATTGTTGGGTTTTAATTTAACCCTAACCTCTACCTAAACTATATAAGGAGACCTCTCCCCCTCTCTCACTCATTCACTTTCTCATTCCTCCAAAACCCTTCTTAGTCAGAAATTTGTTGCGGCTCTCTTGTTCTGATTGGTATTGTGGTGCGACCTCCTTTGGATCAATTTTTCTCTTGTTGTTTAGTGTTGCGGCCTCCTTGGACAGACCTTTGTTGGGTGCGGCCTCCTTGGGATTTTTCTCTCTTGTTGGTTTGGGGGTACGGCTTCTCTTCTTGTGTTGGTGTAGGGTGTGACTACCTTGATCTCGTTGTTGTCTAGTGGTGCGGCCCTCTTATGGTTGGTTCCTCTTGTTAATATGAGGGTACGGCCCTCTCCTGGTTGACCCCTTTTTTTGGTACAGTGGTGCGGCCCTCCTCTTCGGGCAGTCCCTTGATGGTTTAGGGCTACAACCCCCTTCTATCCTCCTCTACAATCTGTTGCCACCTCCTTGTTGTTGTTGCCACCTTCAAGCTGTCATTTGCCTCAGATCTGGTGCCACCTAGTTGTTGTTACCTAGTTACAGTCTTCATCACCCTCATCAAGGTTTGTTGTGGCAGCCCTATTTTCTACCACCTATTTTTGTTGTAACAATCTCGTATTGAACATTTTTTGTTAAGGGTTGTTATTGGGTTTCTTTCAGCCTCTAGTTTGGTCATTGGGGTTTTTATATCATCCCTCTAGTATGTTGATTGGTTTTTGAGATCTACCTAAAGTTTTTCTTGGCAAAATTGTCCACAAGATCATGATGAGATCTACCTTTGGGGGTTTGATCCATGACTATTATAGTTTTTTCTGAGCATGCAGAAAAGAGGACAACAACGAGCACATCAGGTAAATTTGTTCTTTGTTTTTGGCTAAGTTAATGTTCAGATCTGTTTCTTGTTTTTGCTAATGATCAGATATGTTCTTTGTTGAAGTTAATGTTCAGATATAGTGTAGATTTGTTTTCTTTAGTAATGTTGAGATCCATCATATTATTTATGTGTTTGGTTTGCTTCAAAAATATTTGAATTTATTGTTGATCTATATATACTATTGTAAATAAAATTAAAAGGATATTTTTGTTTCTAGTTTGCCCTTGAAATTCTAACAGAACCAAATAGCTTCAATTTTGCTCCATTGCGAGGAAGACAAGTCCAAGTCATCCCCTAACAAATCCTTTAGCAAGCACTACACCTCATTTCCAAAAACTGGCTCGATCGTAGGGACAACAATACCCCCCATAACTATATCTTCTTTGGCGAGCTACAAAGAACCAGAACCATGTGCGGATGCCTCCCCCTGGCCAGCCCTAGAAGAGGGAATTTGATCAAAAAGAACCCTAGGTTTATTGCACGATGTAGGAGGTGAAAAAACATTTGCATTCCTCGACAAAACCCAATGAAACTCTTTTGTAAATTTTCTATCATAATTTGTTATAACATGACCAACTTGATGACATCACGAATAGCAAAAAGGAACATTTAAGTAATCCAACAGTTGACTGTAGGTCTACTCACCCAAAACCAGCTTCAAAGATTCAAAGAGCCCCTATCTCAAGTCCAATTCCACTAAAATTTGAGCCACCAATCTAACATTTCTTGATTTGTAGCTTGAATTGAAAGCAATGAACTTCTACAATGAATCCCCAACAGCCTTAAGCCAAGAATCCGACTAGAATTCCAATGGGAGATTTGGAAATCTAATCCATTTGGGCATTCTCGACAAAGTCTCCTCTTAAGCGTCAACCAACAGATGCCAAGGTTTGGCACAAAGGATGTGTCTCTCCCAAAACCATCGCGAAGGGAGCATTTTATTGGATATTCCTTGCATCAAAAAACAAAACCAATGCATCCTTGCAAAAGGATGTGGAAGATTGGCGTATACCTAAGCAACGAGACTCACTCACCCTCCACCCACTAGTTAAGCACCCCCGCTAAGAGCCTACACCCACCAAATTTTCCCACAAGCACCCTACCTTCCATGTCTGAGATCTGACTTACTTGTAAGTCCTTCCCTACCACCAGTGAAGCTTCACCCCCTCACGATCTAACGACCTTCCTCCTTTTCCGCCCCAACTTCTCCTCTTTCGACCACCCTGTAATGCCTTGAAGGTCCTCAACTGCAAGCTTTTTCCCAATGAACCCTAAGCCCCCAACACCATCCAAATCCAAGGGTTCGAGAGAAGACACACTATGAACCTTCAAATTACTAGAAAATGAAAGAGATGGGGAAGATTGTAGCTTGGCCTTGCAACTAAACTCTTGAGATCCCTTGCCCCGAGGGTCTGTAGGAAGTGATCCTGAAGCCTAACAGGAACCATCTGGAAGATCTGAAGGACAGATTATTGTTCCCTGATTCATACGAGCTACTAATGCAAAAGCACTCGGAACCTTGATACCTCCCCGCGAGATGATGCATCTGGAATATGGATCGATGTCAGGGTTGACAGGTGGGTTCAAAAAGATTTCACCCTCCATCAACACACCATCTGAGTAGTCGACCAGTTGTGACAAAGCCTCCATACTAAAGACGTAGAGCCCTAAGAAAAAATACCTGATGCACAGACTAAACCCTATTTTGCAAAACCGTCTCATCTTCCTATCTTTCATATATCTCATATACAGCCCAAGTGGGCCTAATGGTTAACATGTGTTTCCTCCTAAGAGGTCACAAGTTCAAATCCAGAGGGGGGTAGGGTATGTATACCTCCGTAGACTTTACCAGTCAAATTGTTGGACAAAGGGGGTCTCATACACCAACTCTCTCATACACCTCATACACCAATAATTGGCTTTTCCTTTAAATGTGTTTTTAAAATGTTAGTTTATATATAAATATGTTTATTTTCAATTGTTTTAGGGTTTTTTCTTTATAATTTTTTATGATTGTGTAGACACTGTGTATGAGGTTTCGAAACATCCAACGTTTCGAGTGGATATGAAAGCTAGTATTATATTTTTGTTTTTTTTTTCTTTTTATAATTTTGTATCGTCAATTTTTTAGGCAATGGGTTCAAAAACATTGCAATTTTAAGCCCAAAACATAATTAAAGTGCTACATGTAACACCACATCTTGAATTTTGGGGGTTCCAATTTGCAACAATACCAATTGTCAAGAATTATAATATTAATCACGAAAAAAGGGAGTCACTGCTAACACCACTTTTCGATTTGAGAGTCGATTTTAAGGTTTTTGTTCCGAATGGTACAAGTTGTCAAGGCCACAATTTCAAACAAGTTGTAATTTTAACACTCAAAAAAAGAGGTGATTCTAGGAATACCATTTTTCAATTCCAGGGTTGGTTTTTGTTTGCAACTTTATAGGAATTTAAGGCCATGGTGAAAAAGAGTTGTAATTTTAACCTCGAAAAAAAAAGGGTGATTTTGATAACACTTTTCAATTTAGGGATTGACTTTGATGTTTTTGACCAAGAAATATAGATATTTTGAGCTAGAGTTCTCCTTTTGAGGTCACAATTCTCATCAAGACGATAACTATATTACCACATAACAATGTCCTTCACTTCACCCTTGCTGGAGGTAAAAGAGCTTATTTGTGCCACATGGACAACATCACACATTTATAGATCAAAACTCTATCCAAGAGGATGCCACTGTAAGTCTCCATCAAAAATCACACATACCTGCTGTCATTGTTGCAACTCAGTGTCAGTAATGTATGATAAACAACAATGTTTCTCAAGAAATGAAGTAAGCTTTCTCTGGAATTAATGTTGAAGGGAATGGCATTATACTAGAAGAAACTTTATTCTGCAGAAAAATACTCCAACTTTCCCTCAAAGCCCAGCAGTTTATGATGTTACTAAAAATAGTTTTCATCAAAATATAAATGCTTGTGTTTCTCAACAACATGCAACCTATATCCAATCACTGTTAAAGGGAATGGCATAGCACCCTTCGCCACTCAACCACAAACATGCCAAAATATTAAATTATTTTAAGAACAAGGTAACACTTACTTAACCCTGATGAATAATAAACTCATATAACACAAATGCATACTCAAGAAACAAAAGGCATGGTTTAGTGTAACATATTTATCTACCCCATGCAATTGGACCCAAGAGGGATTTCTAACCTTTCCTAGTATTGAGGCACAACACTAATGGTAGAAAATTCAATGTATCTTGAAGGTACGTCTACAACCTTGTGCATGAGAAACGACCACCTCCAAAAACATTGATAACATTTCACTTAGGTGGTCGATGATAACCTCATCCACTGGGATCTCTGTGGTGCCAATTGCATCATGCATGTTCACAGGGCTCATCCAAAATCTTGTTAGGGGCAAGTGTATAGCTACCTCGGCGCATGATTTAACTCCACCATTAATTATATTGTTTTCAAGTTTTCTGCATGATACTGGAGTGAGGGTTTTCCTGCCATGCTATCTAGGTGCATTAGGGAACAAGTAGAGTCAACATTTGTGACAAATAAATGTAAATGATTTATTGATACCCACAATAAGACTATTACAAAAATAACACTATTTTTGTGTCTAAATAAAACTCAAATTTAGGAACAAGGGACTGAATCACAGAGGCTCCTAATCAGAACCTTTACAATCTAGACATTATTTGCTGCTGCGTGCAATATTTAAGGGACCAGAAGCAAAACTTTCCCTGACAGTTTACTGCACAGACAAACAGGAAATAGTTTGCATTTTCTGCACATCTCTTTGTCAATCGTAGTATTAGAAATGCTATAAAGTCCCTCAATTGGCTGTTTGTCACATCCAATGTGACAAACAGTCCACTGTAAAAATAAAATAAAGACAGTCCACTGTTTTTATTGTGCATGTAAAAATAAAAACAGTTTACTCATTAATTGAACTTGTGACTATAAAATAAAATGAGAATGACTTCACGTGCAATGAATCTCATGTGAAAAGGGATTTAACTCGGTGTCAAATTATGGGAGATGAGCTTATGGTCTAATGGCAAAGTGAAGAATTTTCCAGATGCAGGTCTCACAAAATCCATCCTTGCTAGCTACAGCAATTCTCTTGCAGTAGCTGTTAACGGGGATGGCTTTGGTTAGGATCTCATGCTTCGATTGTGGCAATGCTTATCCATGCTACGCCACAGTTAGATTATTGTGTCTGTGCATCTCTATATGAAAAGGGATTTTAATTGTGTGTCAAATGATGGGACATGAACTTGTGGTCTAACAGCAAAGTGGAGAATTTACCAGATGCAGGTCTCACAAGATCCGTCCTTGCTAGTTACCGTTATTCTATTGTAGTAGATATCAACCAGGCTGGCTTTAGTTTGGATCTCATGTTTGGAGGAAAGTAATGATTGTCCATATTAAGCCACAGTCAGATTCCTGTGTCTGCGCAGTGCCTATCAGCTAGTGATAAATAAATGTTTACTCCACAACTCTGTCAAATAACATAACTTTGAGAGATTGCAAGAGTATGGGTATGCTTAGTACTCTAAAAATGCATCAGAAAAGAAGTGGGCACTCGAAGACAACTCGGTGTCAAATAACATGAATTTAAGAGATTGCAAATGCATGGGTATGCTTAGTACTCTAAAAATGTATTAGAAAAGGAAGTGGGCACTTGAAGACATGGAAACTGAACATGTTTCCTTGATTATGATGAAAATGTATATTTAGTCACTCCATTCGGCACAAAAATATTGAAATTCACCAAATCTCAAGCACAAGTGAGATTCACTCAATTCAACGAATTTAATTTAATAGCCGTGAAATCAAAATGACAGTTTTTGAACATATATGAATCAATTATGGAGATGTTTTTAACAATATCTGATGTTTTAACATGTTTTCAGCCTTAACATATTTGTATTGTTTTTAGTTTGAAAATATAAACATCGTTACCAGGTCCAGGTCCAAACCTATCTCAGGTTTGGCTGGACCCTGAACCTTTCTTTGGACCGAACCAGTCTCTACTTAACCTCTCTGCCCTCTGTCAAAAGATACTAGAAAATAAAAGCCTAAAAAATTTCAGATAACTTTTTTTAAATGAATTCTTTGGCCCTACATCTCCCTCAACATGTGAAGAGAAGAATATAAGCGAGGCCTTCTATTCCTGAGTTGCGGAGGCTTGCCTTGCTCATCTTTAGCCAATGTTCAAGTGCTTCTGCATGTGAAAGAAATCACAGTACACGCGATTTGATCCATACTAACAAGACGAACCGACTAGGGGCTAAAAAGCTGTCGGATTTTGTCTGGCCACGGTAATTTACGATTGCTTGTAGGCTCTCTTGAAACTCAAAACGATAATTCTCACATTTGAGAAACCATGCTTTGAACATGATGAATATATAAATATAGGTAAATGTACTGACGATCTTCATGAGACTATTAATGATGCATCAGATGAAAACTCTGGCACTAGTTTCGCTTTTGAAGCAGATTTTGAAGTTGCGGTTGTTTAAATTTTCATTTGAGCCTAGGCTCTAAACAATAGATGGTAGTACTATGTCACAATTTCTCTTAATGCATTGGATGAATAACTAATTTTGTATTGTTATGGGTATGCGTTCAATATTTTATGTTCTCAGTAGAATGTATAACTTTACAAATTCCATAATTTCAAGCTTTCGTCTGAACCTTTCGAACCTTTTTTTTAAATCCTGAGCTTTGCTGAACTTACCGCCTCCTGAACTTGCCGAGCTTTCGGAAAATGATAACTATGGTTATAAACAAAAGTCACTCAACACTCTTTGCTGAATTTAATGGCGAGCTTTATCATCTTCTTTTGCACTGGCTAATTTCTTCAGAATTTCGTTTTGCCAATATCTAACATAAACACAAGCCAGGTGACTTGGAATTAACTATATACAAAGTACAGGAGTAGGCAGGAAATTGATCAGAATTATATAAAAGCAAGCCCTATTCTGTATTCAAGACAAAGGCTTTAAGATCTTATCTTGGTCCCCATAGAATTCCTTGACAAGCAATCTGGAATCTCGAACGAGGTCTTCACTCTTTCTCCTTATGACCTCAAACAGTTTATGCCTCGCAGCCGGCTTCAGCTTCGATACATCTTTACGTTCGCCAGTGGCACGAAGTATCTTAGCAGGCTGAACGTGCTTCCACCAAAAGTCGCTCAATGCCGGCATTATAAGCTCCCAATAGTCCTCATCCCTCTGCACCCTGAACAGGCTGCTGCCCTTTGGGGTCCAGACATAGAAATCCATCCAACTTCTATCCAAAATCTCCATGAGACCCTGGGCTTGAGGCATATGACAGGCTGGTAGCGTATGCCAGGGTATAGAACCCTCAGCTTTCCCATTTAAATAAGGGCACTTGATATTCACCATTCCTACCTCTTTCTTGTGACCACAGGGGCCATGATCAATTATGCCGTCAGGGGAAGCAGCAAGCCATTCATGTTTGCTATGGAGTCTGAAGCCGGTTCGAGTTACTTCGTTCCCGGTTAGTGTTTGATAGCTGGCGAGGGCTAGGGTTTTGTGGGCATTGCTCCAGCTGGTGGCAGGGCAGCCCGTGAAGGGCTCTCCAACGCCAACTTTTTCCATCCATAACCACACTCGCCTCCCTGTGAAAAACCCTAATGCGCTGTTGAAGGTGCTGGATGTGAGTTTCACTCTCCTCTCCTCCCCCCAGTGGCTGTATTGGTTTTCCACTCCGCTACTTATTAGGATGTTGGAAGAAGAATATTGACAGTACCTTGTCCTTATTGCTTTTTCAGGAAACATGGAAAAAGGGTTCCACGTTTTTAGGGTTGCAGACGGAAAAGGCATGCTGGGGTTTCGATAGCAACGGTTTTTTAGTTTCGATTGCAATGGCTTTTCAGGTTCCGAACACAAGGGTTTTCAGGGCTTCGGTTGGAATGGCTGTTTGGGTTTCTAGGGTTTTTAAGGTTTGGATAGCAAAACGATACTAGAATTGTTCAATCGCATGTGTTTGCCGATATCATACGCGTCAAGAGAGTTGAATTTAATCTATAAAGGTGACAAAGGATACAAGTTTCTCCACTGCTAATAGTGAGGCGGCCCTTTTTGAACTAGTGTGGTCCAATGCTTGTACATTGCTTTAATCTTCTAATTTACACGTTGGTCTAACCATGTTGAGAGGGAAGGGGATGTTATAGTTTACACGTTGCTCTAATGGTTAGGGTCTTAACCCGCATATAGGTAGATCAATATATTCTGATGCAATAAAGGTCAATATTAATAAGGGATTTCAATAAAATAGAATAAAGAGGATGTAAGAAGACCTAATAGAAGCTTCCACTTCTAGGGGGATCTTCCTCTAGATGCTTCTCTTGATAGACATATTTAGTATAAATAAGGGTCGAGGGTATGAAAACCCTAGCTTGGAGATTATTGTAACAGAGCGTTGCTCGACTGGAGATTGCCCCCTCGAAGAGGCCCGTGAACATTGCTTTCTGAATCAAAGTGTTATTTTTGTTGTTGTTCTTATATCATTTATGTGTTATTGTGGAGATTATGTTGGTTATATTACTGTTATTCTGCCATTTCTAGTATTTTATTTCTGTTCTGCATATTTATTATATCTGGTATCTTGCAAGTGGTATTAGAGCACTTTCCTTGGCAGAAATTGTGGGAATTTTTTTTTCAGGGTAGAGACGTATTCCGGCGTCTTTAAGCCACAGAGATCTGTCGTTACGCGCATAAACCCGCGGTTGAGCGATTCATACACGCAGGAAATACAAGTGGTTCTTAAGCGCACATTTGTTGGCCACCCTTGTAACCCCTGTTGGTACCCCTTCGAGTGATAGCGCATCAGACAGCCCCTATGTACAAATCGGCCTAGATTTCCTGAAGCCCTCTTTAGATAAACCTATCGGTCGTCGGACTGCTATAGTGTCACCGAGAACAACACTCGAGAAGATACTCTCTAGTACTTGGGTAGTCGGGTAGTACGGCTAAGGGTACAGTCTATCCTCCTTAGTTAGTGCCCTGAGATATTGGGCCGAGTACTATTGTTGGACCACGCACGTATATCAGAGAGCTATAACACAGGGCAAACGCTTGTCTATAGAACCCTTGAATACCTAACCCTTGGGGGACAGAAACATAAACAAATTAAAACAGACAAGATCTATTGGCGTGCAACTGTGTTCGGGTTGCCAAGTAAATACACATTTCTTTCTAGTTAAGCATTTGGGGATTTCATCACTACAGTGTTCTTCAGACCGGAGTATAACTCTGCAGGTGTAAAAAAAAAAAAAATCTGGAAATTTGTTCACCATTATTTGAGACCTATTCCATTGGATTCATCTCTTCGCCCTTATCACATTCATCCATATCATTTTTTGACAAAATTTTTGACCCCGCCCGCCCATTTTCAGTTCACCCATCCTCATGGCCTATACCCGTAGCCAAGATCTGGAAACTCGCTTCAACACCTTACAATCTGGTTTCCTCGAGACCCAAAAAGAAGTGAAACAACTCAGTGCTATTGTTTCCCCCATCGATTCATCCATCAATACAACCATAAATACAACCATGCAGTCCTCAATGGAGGAAGTCAAACAAGAACTGACCACCCAGCTTGAATCTGTCTTTGTATCACTCTACACCAAACTGAAAATCCTTACAGATAACCCTTTCTCTGAAGCACCTCCAAAGACCGAAGGCGAACATTCCTCCCATTCCCATACCTTTCAGCCCCATCAATTTCAATATGACCTACGCCTTCCGTGGGTGGATGTGACCAAATTTGATGGCTCGGACCCCATTGGTTGGGTAACCCAAATGGAATATTATTTCTCTTTATACGGCATTACAAATGACTTGGCCAAACTCCAGTATAGTGTTCTCCATCTAGATCAAGAACGTTGGCAATGGTGGCAATGGAGAAGAACTTCTCGTCAAGGGTATATTGCTTGGACCCAATTTGTGACTGAGCTTTATGAACGCTTTGACACAGACACCAACCATTTGGGCCATTTGACAAAGTTGAAACAATCAGGCACAGTAGAAGACTTCATAGCTGTCTTTGAGCGCCTGGATTTTCGAACAGAGGGCATGACTGATGCTTTCTTTCAAGAGTGTTTTATCAGTGGCCTCAAGGAGGAGATTCGGGCCCATGTCCTCATGGATCGACCCTCGAGTTGGGTGGAGACTACTAAAAGAGCTAAAGAAGCACAACAGGTTGTATCCTCTCAAAACCATAAACCCTCATTTATCCCTCGCCCTAAACCCGTCACTCCCACTACTCCCTCCGCCCTATTAAAGATCCAAAAATTGACCAGGGCTGAAATGGCTAAACGCCAACTCAAAGGCCTTTGTTATAATTGTGATGACAAATATTTCCCGGGCCACAAGTGTAAGGAACAAAAACTTTTTATGGCCATCTCTGAGGATATTTCGGAAGAGGATGTTGAAACTCCCCTTGTGTCTAAGTCACCTAAAATCACTGACATAACCTCTCCCTCATACCCTCCCGAAGTAGAACCCGTCATTTCCCTCAATGCTCTCACTGGCTTCTCCGCTCCCCAAACCCTCAAGTTAATCGATTACATCAAGCATCGGAAGGTCATCATTCTAGTTGATAGTGGAAGCACCCATAATTTTATTCATTGCCGCATTGCCCAAGAAACTCATTGCCACATCCATGCTGTCAACAATTTCCAAATCATGATTGCCAATGGTGGTTCCATGAAATGTGGAGGGCGCTGTGAAAATGTGCGTCTCCAAATCGGTGATTACCACCTAAAATCACATATGTTTGCTATCGACATGGGTGGTTGTGACATTGTGTTGGGTGCAGACTGGCTAAGAACTTTGGGTCCCATTCTCATGGATTTTAAGGCATTAACCATGCAATTCGACCAGGAAGGCCACCAATATAAATTCCAAGGCATCACTGTTGGTTCACCTGAGGTCATTAGTTCCCATCGCAGGGAAAAACTGCTCAAAAAAGGTCATTCTGGTGTCATTGCACAACTCCGTGCCATACAAGCAACAGAGACACCCCCGGTGTCGCATGACCTCCAAGCCCTCATTTCTAAACATCAAATGGTATTTTCCACTCCCCAAGGACTCCCTCCTTCCCACGGTGTTCATGATCATTCCATTCCCCTTGTACCCGGAAGCCTTCCTCCCAATATCCGTCCATATCGCCACCCCTTTTCACAAAAAAATGAAATTGAGAAAATGGTCCAGAAACTCCTTAATGCAGGCGTTATCTGCCCTAGTACGAGCCCTTACTCTTCTCTTGTAGTCATGGTCCTGAAGAAAGAAGGTTCTTGGAGAATGTGTCCTGACTTCCGTGCCCTCAACAAACTGACCATTAAAGACAAATTTCTCATTCTGGTCATTGATGACCTCCTGGATGAATTGAGTGGCACCCAATTCTTTACTAAACTTGATCTTCGCTCGGGTTATCACCAGATACGTATGAAAGATGCAGACATTCCCAAAACGACCTTTCGCACTCATGAGGGCCACTATGAGTTTTCGTTCATGCCCTTTGGCTTGTGTAATGCCCCCTCCACCTTCCAAAGCCTCATGAATCATGTCTTCTGTCCCTTTCTCCGTCATTTTGTCTTAATTTTCTTTGATGATATCCTCATCTATAGAAAAACCTAGATAGACCATCTTACTCATGTGGATCAAGTTCTCCATCTACTCTCTCAGCACCAACTTTTCCTGAAACAGTCTAAATGTGTTTTTGGTGCCTCAGAAGTAAAATACTTAGGTCATTTGGTTGGCAAGGATGGCGTCAGGGTGGATCCGAAAAAGATTGAATCTATGCAAGACTGGCCACACCCAAAGACTCTCAAAAGTTTGCGTGGATTTTTGGGCTTAACAGGGTATTATTGCAAGTTTGTTAAGAACTGCGAAAAGATTGTAGCACCTCTCACTGCTCTCCTAAAAAAGAACTCTTTCACTTGGACTCCAGCCGCTGCTCAAGCTTTTCAAACCTTGAAGATGACCATGTGTACCACTCCGATTCTGGCCCTTCCTAATTTCACAAAGACCTTTGTGTTGGAATGTGATGCCTCAGGGAAAGGAATCGACGTTGTCCTTATGCAAGAGGGTCGACCTTTGGCCTTCACCAGCAAGCAACTGTCTGAAAGGAATCTGGGCAAACCCATTTATGAAAAGGAAATGTTGGATATTCTGCATGTCGTTGATCTATGGCGCCCTTATCTCTTGGGGCAATGCTTCCAAATTAAGACCGACCATCAAAGCCTCAAGTACTTTATGGAACAACGCATTTCCTCCCCCGAGCAACAAAAATGGGTGTCTAAGCTCTTTGGATATGATTATGAGATCATTTACAAGAAGGGCAAAGACAATGTAGTGGCGGATGCACTGTCTCGAAAATATGAAAAAGAAGGATCCTTTTTTTCTCTTTCCTTCATTGTACCCAATTGGCTCCAAGCTGTGCGCCAGGAATGGCTTCAAGATCCCAAAAGTTTGCATCTGATCCAACAATTGCAGAACAATGCTCTGGCTCCCCCAAGGTACTCTTGGCTCCGGGATGAGCTTCGATACAAAGGTCGTTTGTATTTAAGTAAACAATCAAAGCTTAAATCCACGGTACTTTCTGAGCTTCATGCTACACCCACAGCGGGGCACTCAGGGTTCACCAAAACATATGACAGGGTCAAACGTTCTTTTTTCTGGGATGGTATGAAACAAGACATCCGTAATTTTGTCGCTGAATGTGAGGTGTGTCAACGCAACAAGGGAGAAACAGTCAAATCTCTGGGCACACTACAACCGCTTTCGATTCCACCTGTTATTTGAAAGGATATCTCTATGGACTTTATTACCGGCTTACCCAAATCGGGGAATAAATCAGTCATAATGGTGGTTGTGGATCGTCTTTCCAAGTATGCTCATTTCTGTGCTCTTCAACACCCATTTACTGCATCCACGGTGGCTCAAATTTTCATGGACCGGGTCTTCAAGCTTCATGGCATGCTGGACTCTATTGTTTATGATCGTGACCCAACTTTCACAAGCAATTTTTGGCAAGAACTGTTTAAGCTACAGGGCACCCAATTGCATATTAGCACAACTTATTATCCCCAGACTGATGGTCAAACAGAAGTTGTCAACAAGTGTTTAGAAATATATCTGAGGTGTTTTTCCTCTGAAAAACAACATCAGTGGGCTCAATGGTTACCCCTAGCCGAATGGTGGTACAACACTTCCTACCATACAACTACTTGCATGACTCATTTTGAAGTGGTATATGGACATAAGCCACCTTCAGTTCTCTCATACTTACCAGGTACCTCGAAGGTCCAGGCTGTTGACCAAACACTTACAGTTCGAGAGGATATTCTTTGTACCCTTAAAGAGAACTTGGTCATGGCACAGAATCGCATGAAGCAACAAGCAGATCAAGGTCACTCTGAACATCAATTTGTAGAAGGGGATCAGGTGTTTCTGCTACTGCAACCATACAAGCAAACTTCCCTCAAGACCGAGAATTGTCAGAAGCTAGCGCCCAAATTTTATGGTCCTTATACAGTTCTCAAGTGTGTGGGACAAGTCGCATATCAGTTAGCTCTGCCCAGTCAGTCGAAGCTACATCCTGTTTTTCATGTTTCATGCTTGAAGAAGGTGATTGGAACTAGGTGCTAAATTCAAACCAACCTTCCAGAGTTCGCTGAAGAAGGATCCATTTAGCTACAACCAAAAGCAGTTTTGGACCAGCATGAGCGTCGCCTGCATCAGAGAACCATCAAGGAAGTGCTAGTCCAGTGGAAANNNNAAATGTCACTTGGGAACCAGCTACCATTCTGCAGCAGTTTCCACATCTCAAGCCTTGAGAGCAAGGTTGTTTTTAAGGGGGCGGACATGTTAGGGTCCTAACCCGCACATAGGTAGATCAATATATTCGGATGTAATAAAGGTCAATATTAATAAGGCCTTTCAATAAAATAGAATAAGGCGGATGTAAAAAGACCTAATAGAAGCTTCCGCTTCTAGAAGGATCTTCCTCTAGATGCTTCTCTTGATAGACATATTTAGTATAAATAAGGGTCGAGGGTATGAAAACCCTAGCTTGGAGATTATTGTAACAGAGCGCTGCTTGACTGGAGGTTGCCCCCTTGAAGAGGCCCGTAAACATTGCTTTCTGAATCAAAGTGTTATTTTTGTTGTTGTTCTTATATCATTTATGTGTTATTGTGGAGATTATGCTGGTTATATTACTGTTATTCTGCCATTTCTAGCATTTTATTTCTGTTCTGCATATTTATTATATCTGGTATCTTGCACTAACTTTGTTGAGAGGGAAGGGGATCTTATAGTTTACACATTACTCTAAGATGCCATAGGATGGGCTATTACTTTTGTTGTTAATTAAACATGTCACATAAAGAGAGGAAGGCTAAGTAAGCAACATAATCAATATATATGGGGAGAGGAATATAAAGAAAGAGAGAGGAAGGTTAGGCAAGCAACATGATCAATACATTTGGGGAGAGGGATATAAAGAAAGTGAGCAAAATCAATTAAAAAAGTAAGGTGTATTTTATAATTAAGATAGAAATTTATAAGATAGGGTTTTGTTTACTATAAGTAGAGGGAGTAGGCTAACTCGGGAGCAATCTTCCCTTTTGAGTGTCCTTACTTTGGTAGGTCTGGTAGGTAGCTTTCCAACAACCCCCCTTCGTGTTGTGGCACTATCCCCCAGATGCTGCCAGCATTCTGTAGCGCGAGAGAATTGACATAACAATTAAATCGAGCTTAATTACCATTCGTCGTCGCCAAAGAGACTTGAATTCATTGCAATTAAATCGAGCTACCAACCAAGCCAGATTCAGAGATCGGAGAAGGAAGAAGCACAGTGCAGCATAGAAGGGATAATTTTTTCTTGTCTCGAACCTTACCAACTTTGTCGCTACTTTCAGAAAAAGATCCATGCTCATTTCCGGAAACTATACACATTTAATACTATACAAGTTTACAAACAAAATACATTTTACAACGTGTGAGAGAGCTATTGGTACTTACCCCTCTCAACCACAAGTCAGTTAATGAAAATCTTTCCATTATTGAATATAGGGCTAGTAATTCTGGTTGTGCTTATTATAATCATAAAATGGGATCAATTGTGGTGGACATGAAGTGTAAGTTGAATTTGACAAAACATAGAAGTGTAAGTTTAAGTGAGTTTGACTAAATCTAAAAATGTTTGGATGATTTTAAATCTAAAAATCAACCAAACATAGAAGTGTAAGTTTAAGTGAATTTGACTAAATCTAAAAATGTTTGGATGACTTTAAATCTAAAAATGTTTATATGAGTTTAAATGTTGTATGATTTGGAAGTTTTTAACAATTTTATTCTAATTTAAATATTGTTGGAATCTTATTTTTTTTTGTTATTGAATTTGTATTTTTAATAAAAAAATGGATTTATGAGATCATAAATCTTTATTTCATTTAGATTTTGCAATTTCAATAATTAAAATTTAAATTAATAACTACAGAAATTATTAGAAAAAATAATTATAAAAAATCAAAATCTTATTATATTTAAACTATGTTAAAATATTTTAAATATTTAATAATAATTATCTTAAAAATTATGTTATAATTATGCGGAAGGCATTTTAGTGTTGGCTTTTGCTGAAAACCTGTCAATTGGTTGACAGGGTTTCAAATACCACCTAACTAATACCACCTCTCACATCAAAGATAAAACAAAGTCAAAAAAATTAAATGAAAAAAATAATTATAAAGAAAAAAATAACTATAAAAAACTCTCCCACCTCTCACATCAAAGATAAATGAAAGTCAAAAAAATTAAATGAAACAAAAAATTATAAAAAATTAAAACCTCTCACATCATAGAAAAATAAAAGTCAATATAATGTAATACACTGTAAAAAAAAATTAAATGAAAAAAATAATTATAAAAAATTAAAACCAAATTATAAATATTAAATTATAATTACATCAATTAAAATAAGTTGAATAGACAAATATAAAGTCAAATTAAATTAAAAATAGAAAAAATAATTTTAAATTAAAATAAGTTTAAGATATATAAAATCAAATTTAATTTAAAATATAAAAATAAAATTAATTATTCTATTTAAAAAGTAAAAAATAATTAGTAATATTGTATAAAAAAAAAATTGTAATTAATTAAAAATAAAATTATAATGAATGAGAATAAAATAAATAAATAAGATTAGACAAATTTGTTTTTACAAACTTAAGTAAATGGATATTAGATAATTAAGTAAATTTGTCTTAGCTAATTAAATTTAAAATACAATTAAATTACAATTTATTAAATTTGTTCATAAAAATTATGTGAGATCTATAAATAAATATAGTGTATAGCAAATATTTTTATGATAAATTTTGAAATACAATAATTTAACTCACTAATGTTCAAGATAGAGTAAATATTTCATGACAAATTTTGAAATAAAACAATTTAATTTCAATATTTTTATGATTTTTATTAACAACATTAATCTCAAAATTTTCCTTAATTTACTTCGACATTCTCATTCACAAAGAATATGCTAATATTATGATGGAAAAATCAACTTTTAAATAGATAAGTACTCATTTTTAAATTATATTTATTAAATATTTTTTAATAAAAAATGGAATTAGAGTCCTATTAAAAGTGGACTTTCATTCTTCTTAGTTAAAAAAAAAAAATGGCATTTGAGTATTTTTAATGTTCTTCGATTTTGTATAAAAAAACAAAATCCTAATATATTAAACTATGTTAAAATATTTTAAATATTTAATAATAATCATCTTAAAAATTATGTTATATTATTATGATGGAAGAGTCAACTTTTAGATAGGTAGGTATTCATTTTAAAGTTTTACTTATTAAAGGTTTTATTAATAAAAAATGGAATTAGAGTAATGTTAAAAGTGGGTTTTCATTCTTCTTAGTTAAATAATAATAATAACATTTGAGTATTTTTTATGTTCTTGGATTTGTATAAATGGATAACTTATCAATTTTAAATTTATAAAAAAATATAAATTATATTTTTTAAATCAGAAATTGATAAATGTTTTAAAAAAAGAAAATAATCATAATTTGATTTTTATATCAATATAAATATACTACAATATAAAATCAAAACAACTATTACAATTTTAATATAAATTTTATTTCACAATCATTACAATTTTAATATAAATTCTATAATATATAGAACTAAAAAATAAATTAAAAGTAAATTATTAAATAATAATTATTTAGAAAATGTAAGAACTAAATACTATATCTTTTATATATATATTTTTTAATTTATTATTTTTACATGGTATTTTGGACATTTCAATTAAGTAATAAAATACATTTTTAAAATTTAAAGAATCTTAAATTATATATATATATATATATATATATATATATATATATATATATATATATATATATATATGATTTCAGATTCTTTAAATTTTAAAATATATGGAAAGCCAAAAAGTTAGTAGGTTGAGGTTTGATGATTACTTATGATTATTTAGAACTGTATTTTTGTGCTAGAAAATCATTAAAAAAAGTTTTTCAAGATCATCATAATTTTGTTGAGTTAATAGGTTAAGAATATATATATATATATACTTTTGTTGTTTTATTTATGGCTTTTTTTCTTTAACATATAAATAAAAGTTGGTTTAAATTTAAAATTTCAATACCAATTAGACTTCTAAACCAAGTTAAATAATAAATTGATTAAATAAAAATAAGAATTTTTTTTTTTGCAAAAACCTCTTAAAAACACTGACTCTTTAACATGTGTAAATAAAAATAGAGAAAAACTCTTTCCATAGAGATTTAGAAAAAAATCTCTTTTTCCCTTTAATTTTCTTTTAAATATAAGTATGAGAGATTTTTTTCAATGCAACCAAATTAATGTTTAAGTTTTTATTGGAAAATTTATAATTAATTATTAAATTTAAAAAAAATTAAAAATATAAATTCATTTTTTAACCTATAAAATTTATAATTCATCATTAAATTTAATATTAATAAATAAATATTTAACTTTCTATATAATATCTTCCAATTAAATTTACATATTCTTATAAAAATGTAAAAGGAAATGAATTATTTTCTGAAAACAAAATATCACAATTTTTTTCTTAAAAAACATTTTACATCAATTTCATAATTACAAATATTAATAAAATAACACAAATAATATACACTTTGGATTTTAAACTTTAAAACTTAAATGTGAAAATGTATTTCAAGTCTCTTCTAATAGTCTTTATTTAATATAGCAGAATGAAAGACAAAACCTCAATTAACAATCTAAGTGAACATGTGCAACACCAATATGTGTAAAACAAAACTCCACTTAACATAACAATATAAGTGGCTAATTTAGATGTAGTATATAAGATTATATCTTTATACACTCTAAATAGGCTTAATGGTTAAGAACATGTATTTAAAATTAAATTATACAAGATAGATTTATGTTTACTCTCTTATATACTTTTTAATACCTTCCTCTATTTTATTAGAAAAAAAGTTATATTATAAATTCAGTTAAAAAAAAAATCTTAAAAAATATTGAATTTTTTAAATCTTCAAAATTAAATAAATAACCAACTTGATAAATAACCTTCATATGGATGTTTCTTATTTAATATTAATAAAGTCTCCTCTAAAGAGTTGGAAGAAAATAAATAGTATACCCATTGAGATGGGACTTTTTTGTGTGGTTCACCAACCAAAAATTAAATATTTTTAACTTCAAGTATAAATGAATGACCAACTTTGCCCGCAGGGGTGTAGACCGATTGGCAAGTGCCGTGTAAATGGAAGGAACTATGTAAAATGAGGTCTCAAGGTCGATTATCACCCCGATTTACTCGGAGGGCGTGCTTGCGGGCTGTGCGTTTCTCCCTAGGGGTTATAAGGCAGCCGACAGGATTTGACCCCGTGTCACGCGAGTACGATACTGCCGTTGTTACCGATTCCCCTAGTATAAAAAAAATAAAAAATGAATGACCAACTTTTTCCAAATGATGATGAATGACCAACTTAATTCAATAACATCCATATGGATGTTCTTATCATGATGTTGATGTTTATGAACGATAAGCTTTATAAATTAAATATTTTTTGGTGATGTTTATGAACGATAAATTTTATAAATTAAATATTTTTTTGGGTAGCTCAAGTAGAAATGAATGACCAAATTAATTTAACAACTTTTGAGATGTTTATCTTGCATATTTTTAAAATCAATAAAGTTTATTGGATAAATAAAAAGAATCATATTGATGATGATGATGATGATTAACGTCCACTAAGACCTAATTGGTCTATCGGACCTTAAGAGGGTAAGTGATTACTTGTGATTCTTTAGAATTTTGTTTATGTGCTCGAAAAGCATTAAGAAAAGCTTTCCAAGATCACCATACTTTTTTTGAGTTAAGATGTTAGGAAGGTTGGTAGTGTGATCAATATTTTGAAAATGAGATCTAATATGGGTATAGGCTGGACAATCTAAGAGAAAGTGCTTTTCATCTTCAACCTTCTTAGTGTCACAAAGATGACACACTCTTTCATCCCATGGCATTTTAGGAATTGACCAACGCCCAGTTTCACTATGGAGCTCGTGAGAATTTGTTCTTATCTTAGCAATGCTTATTTTTTTCTTTACATTTGGCAAAACAGATAGATAATTTTGATCTTCTAGATTAGGGTTGATTACATCTTTATAATACCTTAATTTTCTTTTTTCCTCTAACTCTTTATCACACCACAT
>JASDQU010014315.1:59429-72426 GCA_032191745.1 Picea mariana
AATCTGAATCGAGATTCATCATCAGTACTAATCATCAATTGATAGCTTGTTGATCTTGGTAAATTAATAGTTAAAAGAAAGACATTTTTAAGATCATACCTAGGTCAGTTGTCTACAAACTTAATTACAGAGTTTAAACAAAAAATTGAAATAAATTAATAATAAAGATAGTTCCTAATAATTAATAATATATCACCACTATTCCTAAGGTACAAGGAATATAATAGTTTTAATAGTTTAATAGTAATATATCATCACTATTCCTAAGGTAGAAGGAATCTAATAGTTTAATAGTGTTAAATTTAAATATGTATAATAGTCTAGGGTTAGGAATTAGAATGAGTTGCTATTTCATTTATTAGTACTTTTTGATTGTATTAATATTTAATGTATGAAGGACGATTTATTGTTTTGGTTGTTTTTAGGGTTAGAATGAGTATTTATTTTATTGCTTATTATTACTTTTAATTGATTGTGTTGTGTTAATATTTTTTAGTGTGCAAAGTTTAATGTGTAAAGTTTATTAAAATAGTGACTAGATTATGTAATGGTTTAGGTTTTGTTTTAAAATAGAATAAGTATAGGGTTTCATAAGATTGTTTATTAGTATTATTGGATCTAAGGTGTTAAGTATATATCATAGTCTTTGGAAATTCTTTTTTAGGATAAGTAGTAGGGGTTAATTAGTGTTTTAAGTGATTAAAATGTAAAATGTAGGAGAACTAGGGTTAGATTGATAATTAGGGTGAATGTAACTTATTTATTGATATATATAGTACTAAGTTTCTATAATTAGAATTTATATAGTGGGTAAAACAAGGTTAGATAGACCACTAAGTCTATGAACTGACACAAAAGAAGACCTAAACTAGCAAGGAAAAGAAGAAAAAGGGAGGTGTCATACCTGAATTGATCCATGAGGGTCTTTAAGCTGGTTGATTAATGGGTTCCAAAAGTTTCTCACCTCCAGGCTGTCGTCTCTGTTCATATTGTTGGGGTGGTTGATTATTTCTAGAGATTCTCTTAAGTGTCTCTTGTAGTAATGATCCTCTTTTGCTAGTATCTTGGTATCCTCAAGGTAGACATGATGTTTGGTCTTAAGTGAGTGTTCTGCTAAGGCTGAGGTGTGAGTGCGTTCATTTTTACTAGGTTGATAGATTAGGAAAACACTGCTTATATCTCTCGCATGATTTTATATATTCTATATTTTACAGTGAAAGAATATGCCTTCTTTAACTAGGGAAAACTGATTTCTATCGAAATCTCTTCCCAGTTATCACACTATAAAAAGGACAAAAAATTATTTATGGATTCTTATCTGATATTCACTATTGTGTATTGTTTTCAATTCCCAAACTTAACCATGAGTAAGAGGGTGAATCATGAAATAGATCCAGTTACCTTTTGGTATTAGGCACTATGGATACATAAGACCCATCTGTATTTTTATGAATTCTATAATGATTTTGTTTTAGTCTTCAAAAGGCTTTTGTTGGACGAAAATACTTCAAGGATATCTGACCAAGATAACAGATTCTTAGAGAAAAAAGGGAAAATACAACAAATTGAAAATCATAGTGTCATAAGGATATTTTTCTCGAAAGAAAATCCTTTGTTTCTCCCATATCATGTATCGAACAAACTATTTATTACAGAGGTGGCAAGGAAGTATAACTTCTAGCTACATTTTTTCCATGAAAAAAGGAAAAAACCAATTTATTCCCCTGCCATGGATGATTGGAGATTTCATGTTCAGTAATATAAATAAAATTGACAAGTTTTCGAATCATTTTAACAATGTGAATTTAAAGTATTCATAAAAGATAAAAGGCTTTAAAAAGAATCTTTGTAGAACATATGATTTCAGTGGGATTCAATAACTCGTTCATTCATACTATATTGAATAAAGAAGAAGAAGGTAACAAACAAAGTACTCCCCTACACGATGTTGGCGACCTAGAAACATTAATCAGTCGTAATTATTTTTATAAGCAAAGGGGAAAAGGTCCTAGTGAAAGGAGCACTCAATCTCCAGTTGTTACTCCCAAGAATACCACATCCCAGAACAATGCTCCAATGGCCCACCCAGTTAAAAAGGTTTTCAACAGTAATTCAAGTGGAGGAGAAGAGAAGAATCCTCCCCCTGGGAAAATTGAGAGTTCACATAAGCTCCCCATGAGAAAGAACATGAAGAATTTAGTGCAAGAGGAAGAGGATAATCTTATAAAAAATGACATCCAAATATTTTCTCTGAAGGACATGGAGATAGAAGCAGATATTGAGAAAATATTTCCCACAATGGAATAGCTAGAAAATATGGCTCAACAAAACTATTTATTGGAAGTCATTGCAAATGATGACTTTGGTGAAGAAGAATCCTTCACTTTTCAAATTCTTGTTTTTTATAAAGAGTCTAAAAAATTGATTGTAAAAATAAGTGACCAAAAGAATAAAAAGGGAAAGTCTCCCTCAAATGTCGACCTGAAGGACATGCGACGGTCCCAAATTTCCAAAATCTACAGGGAAACTAGGGATGCCCTTGACGATTCTATTAATGGTTTGGAAGCTGAAAATGCTAAGTTAAAAGAAAGGATCAAAGAATTAGAAAATACCTTAATGACTCTTCTAATCCTTGCAAGTCCTTTGTCAATGGTTAAACCACATACACCCTCTATTAAGTTAAAAGGATCTTCTAGTTTAATCACAGAAGTTTGAAGTTATGTACAAAAAAACATTAAAAATAGAACATCGCTCATAAAAGAAGCACGTGAGGTACCAAAAATATTGTTTCTTTTGGATCAAGGGTAGATGCTCTTCATGAGTATCTGCAGGCTGATTTAAAGAATGAAGAAGGTTTCTATGGTGATGTTGTCTTTCCATTTGGTATACAAGTCTCAAATATGACATAATTGAAAAGAAGAGAAGAGGATCTACCTTCTCCAAGTCAAATTAAATAGTTGAATGCGTGTTGGAAAGAAAAGATCAAGAAATTGAATAGCATTGCCCAAGCATGCAACGAAGCCATATTAAAAAGGGAATAATTGTTCAAAAGAATCACGGAGATAAATCTGGTAGGAAGCACTGATGTAGTACAAGACCCTAAGTTAATTCTCAATTCAATGTTTATGACAAAGAAACAATTTGATGAACAAGTTGAGATATTAAAGGGGTTATCTGCTGAGAAATTTTATGTCATAATTGAATATAATGAAGAAGAGATAGAAAATTGGTTGGTTGATTATTCTATGAAAAATCAAGACATTGAAGAGGAAATACATGGAATTTATCATGACTTAAGAGACTTGGAAGGTGAATTATTCAATATTAAAATTAGGCATGAAATAAATGTTGCACCATTGAAAAACTACATTAAATATTGGTTTAAAAAGGAAATTGATAAATTAACTAAAGAAGTCCAAGAAGAAACAGTTGAGACGGTTCCTATAACCGCCAATGAGGAAAATAAAATTAAAAAAAAAGAAAGTGAACGAGGGAAACACAATCATAGAAATTTTACGTTGATCACATCTTGTTTTCTTTATCAGTTGTTTATCCAATTACTCTGCTTCTTTGACTAGAAATGTTTAACCAAAATATGATCAATCTTTCATGTCTTCTTTCTAGTTCTTGCTACTCTGTCATCGCCCACCATATTATTTCCATAAATTACTTCTTGTTTATATTTTCTCTATGTTTCGTGGGAGCCCCAATCCCAGTCCTAAGGACAAACAAATTTAAATTTCAAAGCTTTGTAACATATTCTATATTTTTTCAGAAATCCCAAGAGAACTATTTTAGGATCAATTTTAACGGTGTTTTATAACTCCGAGTTTTGAGTATAAAATATTTGATATTGATATATCATTTTATTTATTTGAGATCCAAATGTGTTTACTCTATTAAAGTTCTCTTATGTGTGCAAACTATCTTCTTTTATTTTATGTGATCATAAATCTTTAGTTTAACTATGATGGATGTGAGGAATTTTTTTTATTCTTTTTTTTAATATGTGATGTGTGAGATTCCTAGTCATATCTTAGGAACTCTCCTTAAAAAAAAAAAAAAAAATTATTTTACTCCTATCTTTATATTTCTTTGAATATCATGGCAGACTTTCTCATAGTCCTATATTATTTTCAAAATCTAGAATCCCAATAATATCTTGAAACAGGGAGGAGTACCACCTCTATAAAAATGCAAGGGGATTTTTATCCCCCTGAGGCTGTTTCCTTTGGTCCTAACAGATTCAAGCGTCATCATTTTTGGAGACCATATTGGGGAATGAACTGAAAATTTAAAATCTAGTTCAGCATTTTTGAAAGATACATGACTTTTCCCTAGGCTGATCAGCCCCACCTGGAAATTGGATTAAATAATCAACGAAGCATCTTACATCAACTATATAATATGGTAATAATGAAAGTAGAGACCAGGGAAGAATTGGAAATATATTGGCAAGCATTGGTCCAAGAATAAGAAAGAGAAATCCTCCGTAGACATAGGAGAGATGAGAAAGAAGACCAAAGAAACAAAAGACTAGCTCGAGCAGCACAAGAACAAGGTCAAAATTGAAGATGGAAAACTACAAGGGACCCATTACCAGAAGTAAAAGAAAGCAACTTTGTTTTCTAAGAAGTGGAAAACATGTTTCTAAAATATCTTTGGACATGGCAAGAAGAAATGAACAACCACAAGAAGAACTATGAAGAGAACCTCATGAAGAAAGACAAGGAGGTGGAGGAGGTAGCAGAAGAAATAAAGAAGACCTAATATTTGGAAATCGAAGAAGAGTAAGAGATTCACCCTTAAATATTCGAGGTGAGTAACGTGACCTCCCTGTTCTCACTAACGGTACTTTAAAAGAATTTTCTGAAGATAGAACAATTGATTCCAAAATACACCTTAATTTATTTCTTGATGTTTGTGATTTTAATCGTGTTGAATATAACGATGTGATGGTAAGGTTATTTATTCAAACCTTATCAGGATGATATTATGAATGGTATATGACATTACCCACTAGGTCAAATGGCTCATTTAATGACTTCGAAGCCATCTTCCTGATTATGTTCACTCCTCTAGTTTCATAGCATACCCTTCTCACTAATTTCACCCAGATTGGTTTGAAGAAGAATGAGAGAATATGAGATTTTAATCTCAGGTTCAAAAAAACCTTGAGTAAGATTCCAGAAGATAAAATACCTAATGACCCAATGATACTTGGTTGTTATAAGAATGTGATTCCCCCAAATGTAAAATATTCTATCATAACATCCCATATGGATACCTTGGAGGAAGCAATTATTAAGGCCACTGAGATGGAAGAAATTATGATTGATATGGGTGTTGACCCTGATATTATCCTAGGAAAAGTATAGAGGCAGTTGGGAGGCCTAAATATTGATGATCAAGGAGCCTCTAGCTCAATAAAGAATTAAGAGAATAATTTGTGATCGATCCAAAATCAAACAATTGGAGGAGTATTTTTTAAGGGAACCATACGAGATGTGAAGCTAGACCATTTTGTGGCACAAGAAACTAAGAAAAAAATTGAAATTGCAGAAATGAATAGAACCATCATGCAAATGAAAAATGAGATAACCATATTAAGAAGGGGGGATAATTATGTAACAAATCCATGAATGACGGTCCAAGAGAAAATAAGGAACCCTCCCCAAGAAAATAGAGTGAGGTTTTAAAACATTAATAATCCACAAAGACAAAGGGTTCCCAAGAAACCAATCCCAAAAGTAGTTGTTTTGGATGATGTGTATGATGATAAAATGGTTGAGAAAGATAAGGATTATTTACCTGATGAAAGTTTTGAAATTGTACAGATGGACGGATGCGATACGTCCATGTATATATTTGAGGAAGGTGACAATGACCCTAACTCGCAAGAGAATGTTTCCCAGACACGAGCATTTGTAAATAAAACTAAGAATAAAAATGATTCTGAAAAGGAAAAGAAAAAAGATAAAGAAAAGGTGAATGAGAAAAATGAAAATGAAAATCTGACGGATAGCGCAGAAAGCAAGAAGCAAGACCTGATGTAAAACCCTACCCATATGAAATACAATGTTGTAGAGGAATTGAGTAAGCTAAGGATAACTCTTCATTTTAAAGAAGTGGTAAAGATCCCTCAACAAAGGGAAAATATTTTGATATTGTAAGATGATCCATATGGAAAAATGGAAGTTGTTGTTATAAGTCCGAAACAAATCCATAACACATCAACCGTCAATTTGAGAGGTAAAATACCACCCTTTTGTATTTCAATTGAAAATCATGATGTTGCACTTCTTAATTTTTTAGTTGACTCTGACATGACCAATAATATTATGCCATTAGAGGTCATGGAGGCATTCGTCATGAGTTGCACCAAATATTATGAAACTGGTGAAAGTATATATGCAACTGATTCCATAAAAGTGCCAGCTTATGGAGAAATCAAAGATTTCTATGCTTGGATCATGGTGGCTCCCCATATTGTTACAGTTTTCAATATCGGTGTGGTAGACCTTGCTCCTGCATATGGATTTGTTTTAGAAATAGATTGGTCGTCTATCATTGGGGAATACATAATCAATGATGGAAGCTTCATGATGATGTCAGATAAGGAAGGAGAAATCATTAAGGTCCCTCGTGAACCCAATATACCCTTATCTTTAAAAAATAAGGAGAATGAACTAATGGAAGATTATATAGACATTGGGATCGGAATCTATGATATCCTAGACATGGAGCAAATTGAAGACATGGACAAAATTCAAGATATGGAGAATCAAAAGCATTAGTTTGAAGGTTATTGGAGGATGTCATTTCATGGATCTTGCTCAAGTTCTAGGAGTGGATTTTGAATTGTCCTTGTAAACCCAGGAAATATGTTGCATCCACATGTTATCAGACTTAAATTTACATGTACCAATAATGAGGCAGAAAATGAATATTTGATTTAGGGAATGATTCTCACACAAGAAATGAAGACAGAACATATAATTGTGAAAAGTGACTCCAAGTTGGTGATAAATCAAGTTACCTAGAGGTATAAGATTAAAAAATAAAGACTCAAGTTATATTTCAAAAGTGTTAATGAACTGATAGAATCCTTCATATCTTTCAACATTTCTTTCATCCCAAGTGACAAAAATCAGAAGGCATATTCATTAGCTTTGGAGGCCTCACTGTCAAACCCAGATGATGTACAGAGAAAAACATCATTTCAAGTAAAAAGAATATTCCAACCTTTTGTTCATGATAATCAAGAGTATTTACAAGTATTTGAGAATGATGAAGAATTGGATTTTTTTTTATGAATGACGATGAAAAGGAGGACAATCACAAAACTATTGTCTTGAGGAATCATATTCAATCTGAGTCTCTTTTTACAAGAGACGATCATGCTAAAAAACTCCTAGAAGAAGCATCTCTCTTAAAGGTCCAAGAAACAAGAAAAATTAATATTGGAACTAATAGTTCCCCAAAATACGTCAATTTGGGAGTTGATTGCATAATTGACGAAGTTGATCAATATGCCACATTATTTAAATAATATCTTGATGTGTTTTCTTTTAGTTATGATTATTTGAAGGAATATGATAAAACAATATTTCAACATATTATTCCCTTGAGAGAAGGGGAAAATCCTGTCAAGCAGAAGATAAGGATAAATAATCCAAAATTAAAACCATTCGTAAATGTTGAATTAGAGAAATTAAAGAAAGATCGAATAATATACCCCATTAGACATTCTGATTGGATTTCAAACCTTGTGATAGTAAAGAAAAAATATTGGGGAGATATGGATGTGTGTTTATTTCAGGGATCTTAACAAATCAAGTGTAAAGGATAATTATCCTTTTCCTAACATGGAGTTTCTTCTCCAACAAGTCACGGGATCAGTTTTCATGTCCATGTTAGATGTTTTTTCTGGGTATAATCAAGTCTTGGTTGCTGAAGAAGACAGAACAAAGATAAACTTCATAACACCTTAGGACACATATTCATATGCTCGGATGCCCTTTGGTTTAAAAAGTGTAGGATATACATTTCATAGGGCTATGGATCATGCTTTTGAGGGTTTCATAAGAAAATCCATGGTGTATCATCAAGATGGATTAAAATTACACTAAAAAACAAGGAGCGATCACATTCATCACCTGAGGAAAGGTTTTGACAGGTGTAGGTTATATGGTGTTTCCTTAAATCCAAAGAAATGTTTTTTTCTTGCAACTCAAAGAAAACTATTGGGTCATATTGTGTGCAAGGAATGAATCTATATATATCTAGAAAGAGTTAAATCTATAAATGAACTCAACCCCCCATCATATAAGAAAGGATTTTAATCATTCTTTGGCAATATCAAATTTGTACGAAGATTTGTCCTTGACTATGCAAGTATTGTGAAGTCGATCAATTTATTATTGAAAAAGTATTAAATGTTTGAATGGACCACAAATACACAAGAATATTTTAATAATATCAAAAAGGAAACCACTACAACTCTAGTCCACATTAGCCCTGATTTTCAAAGAGACTTCATCATTTATTTGTTTGCCATGGAAACGGTCGTTGCATATATTCTTACTCAGAGGAATACCAAGGGTGAAGAATTTCCAATTAGCTTCATGAGAAAGACAATTCATGATTATGAATTGAGATATTCATAATTGTAGAAGCAAACCCTATATCTTGTGAAAGTGGTGTCGTACTTTCAGAATTACATACTAAATTATCATTTCATTGCACATGTTCCATCCTCTCCTGTGAAGATGCTTTTAAATCGAAAATTGAGATAAGGAAAATGGGAAAACTGACTGGAGACAATTCAAGAATATGATATTGAAATTAAACCTTTAAAGGTAGTTAAAGGACAAGGTTTATGTAATCTCATGGAAAATTGTGATTCTTTGGATGGAGTGATTTCAATCTCAATAGGAGAACCCATGGTAGATTCATAGTGGTATAGAGATATTGTATTCTACTTGAGGTCTGGACAATTTCCAGTTACCATGAACCCTAAAGAGAGAAGAACATTGAAGATGAAGTCAAGTCAATTTGTGTTGATTGTTAATATATTGTTTAGGAGGAATTATGATGGTATATTGATGAGATGTGTTGATGAAAGGAAATATCAAGAATTGATGAAAGAATTCCATGAAGGTATATATGGTGGACATTTTGTGCCTACCTCCACCACCCATAAGATAATAAGAGTTGGGTTTTATTGGGCATAAGTGTTTAAAGACTCATATGCTACCATAAGGAAGTGTGTATCTTGTCAACAATTTTCATGGAAAATGAAAAAATCCGCAATGCCATTACAACCTATATATGTAGAAAAAGCATTTTCCCAATGTGGACTCGATGTCGTTGGACCAATAAATCCAAAGTCAAGAAAATGACATACATATATCCTCACCACTACATATTATTTTACAAAGTGGCCAGAAGCAGTGGCATTTTGAAGAGTTAATTAAATTTATCCAAGATAATATTTTTTCAAGGTTCGATGTCCCATAAAAATTCATCATTACTAATGGCTCGATTTTCATTGGCTCAAAATTTACAGAATTTTGTGGATAATATCGGATTTTCATGGGGAAGTCATCAAATTATTATCCACAAGGGAATAGTCTTGCAGAATCCACTAATGATACACTCATTTAGATATTAAAGAAAACTATTGATAAGAACTAAAGGAATTGGCATTTGAATTTGATTAATTCTTTGTGGACGAGCATAACAACTATGAAAGACAACACTAGGATGTCTTCGTACACATTGGTTTATGGGAAAGAATCAAAAATGCCAATTCACCTCGGGCTAAATTCTTTGAATTTTGTAGTTAATACAGAGGATGCATAATATAGTTCACCTATGAAAAAGAGAGTGAACCAGTTATTGAAATTGGAGGAAAAATGAAGTAAAGTCTTTAATAGAACTTCTCAGAGACAAAAAAGTATCAAAAGGTATTTTGATCAAAATGCAACAGTTAAGAATTTTCAAAAGGGTGAATTGGTGTTACTCTGGAACAAAGATAAGGAGAAACCATTGATGCACAAAACATTCGAAGCACTTTGGGTTGGACCATACATCATTGATAAGATTATGGGTTTAAATTCTTATATGATCAAAGATATGAAGGGTAAAATTTTAATGCTTTCTGATAATGGGAAACATTTGAAAGGTTTCTTCGCCTGAAATTTTCTCATTTCCTTGTACAAAATTTTTATTTTACTTAGTTTGCATATCCTTACCTTTTGACTCCATAGCCCAATGGATGGAAGCACCTGCTCATGAAGATTATGGATTCTTGACAACCCATAGGGGGTTATCATCCCATAGTTGGAGCCAGGTTTTTAGATCATTTCCCATTTCTGAGTTTTCCTTCCCTGTTCTATTTTCCCAACTTATTTTTTCCATTTCTTTTCCCTCTTCTACACCTCCCCTTTTTCCCTCTTTATTTTATCCTTTCTTCTCTCCCTTTCTAGTTACCATACTTAGTCATATTTCAGTAATTCATGGGTTGGCATACCTTGATCTCCATCCACTTTCCCATGTCATAAGTCTATTGCTACACTTATCCATTTTTTCAATTTCATGGGTTCATGGGTTCAAGCCCTTATCCTCCAAGTTTCGTGATCTTCACTTTGCACCCAAAGTTCCATGATATACATTTTGATCATCAAATTTTGTCGCGGTTTCCAAGCCCAAAATTATTTTATTCCTTCTGCATGCAAGTCCAACCGACTTCCTTTCTACACTAAACATATTTTTTGATCATCCATAATTGTGGGCTCACGAGTTCATGGGTTGTTGGGTTCCTAAAAAGCTCCATATTCAAACTTGCTTTCGTTTGTCCTCGCCATTCTCTTGTTTTTCCCAATATGCATTAAGTGTTGTTTAATGCTAATAATTGATTATGCAGGATCCAAAAAGATCCTCATTAATGGATAAAGGCTCGAGGAATCGCTCATTAAATTTCATTAAATCTCCATTTTCCAAGGAATTAAATTGTCATCATCTCTCCGAAAATATTTATTGGAGGTTATCATCCATCTGAAGAAATACTCTCATCAACATATGGTAGCATCATCTGGACAATGGTTTTGTGGTGATACTTTAAATATATTTGATCGCGAAGACCAGAAATTCCAGTGGTCAAGGAAATATTCATACTATTCCTCTCCTCGTACATAGAAAGACATAATTTGGGCATATATAATTTATCATGTTGGGTGTGTTCCTGAGGTTTTTGAGTGTAAATAACTTGTTGCATGGTGTGTGCACAAGTACGTTCCAAGCCAAGGAATTATACAACCCCAAGATCTTTGATTTCCCTTTCACCACAAGCTTTTTGCAATATGTTGAAGCTCCCAGAGGCGACGCTTAATTTCAAAGGAGAAGACTACAGAGATTTTTTGAAGTAACATAACAATGGGCTTGATATCCTGCCTGAATATTTGGATAATCATGCATCTATTCTAGAAGACATAACCATGATCCATATTGAGTCTTTTAAAAACCCTTATCGAGAAATTGAATGGTTTTTTACAAGGTTTATAGGTCCAGAAAGAACTGCTTATATCTCTCACATGATTTTATATATTCTTTATTTTACAGTAAAAGAATAGGCCATATTTGACTGGGGAAAACTAATTTCTATCAAAATCTCGTCCAAGTCATCAAGCTATAAAAAGGAAAATAAATTCTTTATGGATTCTTATCTAATATTCATTATTGTGTATTGTTGTCAATTCCCAAACATAACCATGACTAAGCGGGTGAATCGTGAAATAGATCCAGTTACCTTTTGGTATCAAGCACTATGGAGACATAAGACCCCTATGTATTTCTATGAAGTCTATAATTACTTTGTTTCAATCTTCAAAAGGCTGTTGTTGGGGGGAAATAATTCAAGGATATATGACCAAGCTAACAAATTCTTAGAGAAAAAAGGAACAATAGAACAAATGGAAAATCACAATGTCATAAGGATATCATGTTCGAAAGAAAATCCTTCTTTTCTCTCGTATCATGTATCGAAAAAACTATTTATTACAGAGGTGGCAAGGCAGTATAAATTTTGGCTACATTTTTTCAATGAAAATGGAAAAAGTAATGTATTCCCCTACCATGGAAGATTGGATATTTCATGTTTAGAAATATAAATAAAACTGACGGGTTTGCAAATCATTTCAACAATGTGAATTTAATGTATGCAGAAAATAAAAAAGGATTTGATCTGAACAGAATCTTTCTAGAACATATGATTTTAGTGGGATTCAATAACTCATTCATCCATACGATCTTGAATGAAGAAGAATAAGGTAACAAAAAAATTATTCTCGTACAAGATGCTGGTGACCTAGAAACATTACTCAATAGTAATGATTTTTATAAGAAAAGTGGAAAAGGTCCAAGTGAAAGGAGTACTCAATATCCATTTGTTACTGCAAAGAATACCACATCCCAGAGAAATGCTTCAATGGCCCACCCAATTAAAAAAAAATTCAACAATATTTCAAGTTGAGGGGGAGAGAAGAATCCTCCCCTTGGGAAAATCAAGACTTCACACAAGCTCCCCATGAGAAACAAAAGGAAGAATTTAGTGCAAGAGGAAGAGGATAATCTTATAGAAAATGACATCCAAAGCTTTTATCTATAGGACATGGAGCTAGAAGTAGATATTGAGAAAATATTTCCCACAATGGAATAACCAGAAAATATGGCTCAACAAAATTCTTTGTTGGAAGTCATTTCAAATGAGACTTTTAGTGAAGAATAATCCTTCAATTTTCAAAGTGTTGTTTTTTATAAATATTCTAACAAATTGATTGTATAAAGAAGTGACTAGAAGAATAAAAAGGGAAAGTATCTCTCAGAGGTCAACTTGAAGGACATGCAACCATCCCAAATTTCCAAAATCCACAGGGCAACCAGGGATGCTCTTGACGATTCTATTAATGGTTTGCAAGCTTAAAATGCTAAGTTA
>JASDQU010014315.1:79800-97500 GCA_032191745.1 Picea mariana
AGTTAATTCTCAATTCAATGTTTATGACAAAGAAACAATTTGATGAACAAGTTGTTACACATCAAAATTAATCACTAAGATGATGGCCTAGTGTCGTCATTACCAAATGTCGTAACTGTCACATTTCACCCACAAGTGTCGCAAATATCATATTGTTTTCAAGAACACTTGAAAGACACCTCAAAGACTAGTTTTGAAGAGGAGAAATCATTTGACAAAAAGTACAAATCTTTTGCCATTGAAAAAACCACTAAAAATTCAATTTTTGGAAGGGAGCGCTCCCCTATGATCTGTTAGGGAGAGCTAGTGCTCTGTACCCTCTTCTGGGGGAGCGTTGGAACACTCTATACCCCATTCAGAGGGAGCACTACCCCTTTTTTGGGTAAATTTTGGTCTGTTGAGGGAAATCAGGGAAGAATCCCCTCAATCTATGAAAGTGGTTGGATTTGAATCTGAGGTCAAGCCTCGATCTTAGGGAAGATCATCAACTGAAGGAGAAGAATCCTCAACTTATACCAAAGATCTCTCAAGTGGTTAGGCCTCTCCAAGCCTATATAAGGAGGCCTTCTCATGGTGAAAGGGAGAGACATTGTAAAGCATCTAACTTATGATCTCATAAGGGAGATATCATTGAAGCATCAACATTCTGTGTGTGGATTATTTGAGAAAGGGTATGTACAAAGGGAGCTTGGTGAAGCTGTTGCACTACATCCATGGTTGTAAGCAACACTTTGTTCTCATTAATATAAATTCATGCTTGGCCTGTTTCCTTTAAAGTTTGTGTATATGAACTTGTTTCTTTCATAGATTCATTATAAAGCTAATCATAGTAGAGAAGGAAGTATTGTTGTTGTTTCTCATTATACCATAGGACCTTCAACTGAACTTGGAGATCAAGATCAGCTTGGAGTGAGCAAGGACAAACGTCGGTAAAAAGGTACTTGCATTTATTCCCTCTTCTTCTTTGATAGTTTAGATTTATGATAAAGGAATGTCAGTGTCCATAATAGCACTTTATTTCTTGGAGTTAGGGATCTAGCATCCAAGAGGAAATCCACTTGTCCACAGGGGGATTCTCTTGTAATAGAAATTGACGACTCCGTTGGGGAAGGGACCTTTGATTTTTTATTCCTTTCCTACGTCTTGTTTTGGCCTTTGCTCATTTTTTGACCTTCTCCATATCATGTCTCTAATTATTAGATGTGTTGATTGGCTCTTGATTTCATCATATTCAATTTGATTGACTGAGTTTGCTTGATTTTTTGAGTTTCTGGGCATTTTTCTGAATTTTTAGAGGCTAGTGCTCCCCTACCCTTGCTACCAGAGAGTTGGCACTCCCTATTGGTCTTACACAGAGTGTTGGAACACTTTGGTGCCCTTTACACCAGAGCGCTAGCCCTTTTCTATGAAAAATCTTCTAGGGTTTCATTCTCTGAGTTCATTTCTTACTTTTGGCACTTGCTCAGGAGTCTTACAACCTCAATACATCTTGGTATCGGCCTTCAACACTCTTCTTTTTGATAATTGATCACCTTTTGTTTGGAATTTTGATGTTTTTTCCTTACCTTGAAGTCACTCTTTGTCTTTGACGATTTAGAGTCAACTTATTGTTTTCTTCTCATTTATCTAAATGAGTGGAAGCTTTTGTGAGGAAAATAAAGGATCTATGCACTGTTAGATTTGATATTTGAGGTCATTTTCCCAAGAAATTATTGGTTGTCCATCATACATTACCTTTCTCCTACCTTCACTAGAAATTTTGCCTTTTTTTCATGCATTCTGGGTAATTGATTGCAAATTTTTGGCTATTTTTCTGAGTTTCTGGGAGCACCAACACCCCCCTGTAGGCCATACTAGAGCACGAGCACTCCCCTACAATGTGTTAGGAGGTGTTGAAACACTTTGTGCACCCTTCTAAGGGAGCGCTAGTGTCTTTTTTGAGTGAAAATGCCTTCTCTTTCTCAGTCTTTTGGAGCTCGTTTTGTAGTACTCTTTACCCAGAGTCTGTGGTTGGTTTGTGAAGTTGTTAGGATTATTTATTGATGATTTTTTATGCTTGTCACTCTCTTTTGTCTTGATTGGAGCCTAAAACCTATTTCAAATATGTGAAGTTGTCTTTTCTAGTTGCGTTTTTGTCGGGACATTTTTGAGTGGTTTCTCTTTCTCCCTATCATTTCTTGGATTCTTCTTCGCATTTTATTGTCTTCCTTGAATGCTTGTATTTGAAGTAGTGTAATTGCATGTTTTTTGGAATTTTGGAACATTGTGCATCTGGAATGATGAGTGTTTTCTCCTTCCTATAGCATAGCTTTCATAAAAATGAAAAGAGTGCATATTCATCTCTTTGCATAACTTTTGAGTCGGTCAAAACACCATATTGTCCACGCCATTTTCCTTTTGAGTAACAACAGCCTAAAAATCAAGCGCTAAACTAAAATTGATTAGACATTTTTACATTTTCTGGTAGCAAACCTACATTAGATTAGTTGTAGGGCCTTGTAATAGGTGTGAAAGATAACTTTCCAAAGCTACAAACAAACATAGAATCTTTTGTTAGGGAGCAATGAAATCCAATTGCTACATTTTGTCCTGGGAAGCCCTTCTCACACAAGGGTCAATCATGAGGTCGCATTAAGAATGGAAGAGTTACTCACCCTTCTTTGTTGGTCTTGGTGTAGGGATTGCACATATTATGGGGGTCTCTTGAAGGTATACTCACAATGATTAGTGGAAGACCTTCAAGTTGATTTCAAGCTAGATACCCTCCCCTTGCCCATGGATCATACTATTGATTCTTTCCCCAGGCATTACTGTTGTAGTTGGTAACCTTAGTGGCCTATCTCTTTAAGGTCTTTACACAAGGTGACTGTGGAGGGTCAAGCCTTCATGGTACCTGGAATCGACGTTGGCCAGACTCACTCAGGCTCCTTGGAGGGTATACCCACGATTACGTGTGGGATATTACACCAGGGTGTAATTATGTTAAGTAGGTTGTCAACATAACTTTTCCACCCACTCTATCTCAGCCCCTTCTTACTTTTTCCCCACGATGTTGGATTTCATCACCAACTAGTTCACTCATTGTGAGAAGGTTTTTTTTGCTTGCTTTCTTACTATATTTTTAGTGTGTGTTGTCTATTATCCATAGAAAAATCTAGGTTGAATATTTATTTTAATGGCGTCAGTTCCCAAAACTACCAATGGAGCAACTCCTGCTCTGAAAGAACCCTTTGTTTTTCCTTCTTACGGAAACGTTGGTCCTCCTTACATCGCTACTTTGAGCCTTCTAGGTCTGACAATTGGGTTAGTGATATGGTTGTTTTCCACTCTGGTGATCTCAAATGTAGGTGCTTTAGATGTAAGCACACCACCCACACATCAACCTCATGTCAACCTTTCTCCTTCTTCACTCGTCAGGTCTCCTTCCATTTCTCCTTCTTCTCCTAGTGAAAGCTCTGAAGCAAGTAACCAGGTTAATCAAAAGAAGAAGAAATGGAAAGAGAAGAAGAAGAACCAGAAAGGGACCAAGCCTCTAACTACATCAACTGTTGGATCCAAGCAACCAACTACTGTTAATAGTACCGGGAGTGTTGATAAGGTCGATAAGATTAAAACAAAGAATCTGAAACCCAAATTCCCTTGCATTCTTTGTAAGGGTGACCACTTTCTGAGGGATTTCCCTGGTATTCCCAAGGTGTTAGAAATGTGGTCCTCCACATCATCGGCCTCTGTTGGTGATGCCTTGTCAACTAGTGATGTTAAGGTTGGTAAGAAGAAAACAATAGTCAAGTTTCCTTGTATGTTATGCGAAGGTGATCATTATTCTCACCTTTGTCCTCATATGGATGAGGCTTCTTCTCTTTTGGAAAATCTTCAACTTCCAAAAGTTTATCGTAATATTTCCCCCAACCCATCGTTAGTTGATAAACTAGTCGATCCGGTTCCATCCTCGGTCAGTATGGTTGATCAGGTGGTCAATCTAGTTTCCTCCTCAATTGAACCACAAACCCAAGTAGTTGATCTAGTTCCATCATCGATCAACCCCACTCTTCATCAAAAGAGTGAAACCAAAGTGGTCAATATGCTTCTTCCATCAGTCAATCCCAATACTCCATTGAGGAGTGCCAAATTGGTTTCTCCAGTTACTTCATCGGTCAATCCCAATCCTCCTCTGAAGAGTGTTGAAGTGGTTGATCTAGTTCTTCCATCGGTCGGTACCACTCTTCCTTTGAGGAGTGCCAAAGTGACTCATCCAGTCCCTTCCTCGATCAATCCCACCCTTCATCCGAAGAGTGTAAAAGTGGTTGATCTGAATCTGCCATTAGTCAATCCCACTCCTCCTCTGATGAGTGCCAAAGTGTTTTCTCTGGCTACATCATCGATTAATCCCACTCCTCCTTTGAAGAGTGCCAATGTGGTCGATCCATTTCCACCGTTCGACCCCATTCCCCCCTTAGAGAATGAAACTCAAGTGGTCGATTTGATGTCACTATCAATCGATCCTACTCTCCCTCTAGAGACTAAACCCGATACTGCCCATGTTTTTCTCATTGATACAGAATCTACTGTGTCGGGGGACATTCCTCCTTATCCAACGAAAACTCCTCCAAGTAATGAGGCCATCCTTTTTTATTGGGGTGTGCTAACTAGACCTCATCTTCCCTCTCACATTCCTTTCAATATTACAGTATAGGTTTGTGGTCAGGACGTTCCTCATGCATTGATAGATGAAGGTTCGTCCATTAGTATTTTGTCCTCTATTTCTTGGCAAGGTTTGGGTTATCCTAAGCTTGTTCTGGTTACCTAGACTCTATTCTCTTTTAACAAAAGAACCAGTCACCCTTTAGGGATCCTTCCTCAATTTCCTATAACTTTGGGAGGGAAAACAGTCTTTATTGATGTTATGGTAGTCCAGGACCCCTTGGATTTCTATTTACTCCTCGGGTGAGATTATGTCTATGCCATGAAAGCTATTATGTCCACCTTTTTTTTCTGATATCTTTCTTGCACGATGGAAGAATGGTGATTGTTGATCAACTTTCATTTGTTGGCCCTAACTTGACCATCAACCCAATGAACTCTCTAATCGAGTCTTATATAAAGTTGGTATCACCCCTGCCACAAGTCAATTATGTGGCATTGTCTCTGATGACTTCAACATTCGATGACTTCGATCCGGTCATTGACATGGTGATCTCTTTGGTAGGGCTATTGGAGCCTGATCTCCTTACCCCTGTCGAGACCCTTGACATGTGTTCCTTATGGATCATTTTTCTTCCATCCAGTGACGATCTCTTAGAAGCCATGACAGAGTTTTGTCCCTTGACATGGTGTCCTTCCAGAGCGTTATCCTCTTGGAAGCCATGATCAAGAAGAGTCCACAAGCATAGCTTTCCTCTTTGTAGCAATCTCGTTAAAAAATGAAACAGAGGTCACAAGCATAGTTTCTCTTCTCTGTGGAAAGTTCGTTAAAAAATTGAAACAGAGGCTATGAGGATAGTTTTCCCTTATGTAGCAAGCTCATTAAAAAATGAAACAAAATTCTGGGGATTGAACCTGGAGCCTTGATCATAGTTCTTTTATTATGTCAATCTTGTTAAAAAGTAAACAGTCACCTCTCCTGTCAGGTCAAGTCTTTCGCTAGATATCATAGATGTCGAGTCAAGCCTTTCGTTAGGTCTCGTATTTGAACCTTTTTTTCATCCACCTTAATCCTTTTTCTCCATATAATACAAAAATTGGTGACAACCTCAAAGTCGATGAATGAATTGAAGCTTGGGGGGGAATGTCTCCAGCCTTTGATGATCATTCTAGAGTTAAGCCACTAGCTTTTCAAGATAGGGGCATACCGAGCTTAGTCTTTGTTCTTTCTCGTGCTCGCAAAAACATGAGAATGTAACTGAGTATACTTTTATCACTTTTTCGGACTCGTAAAGGTTATACGAAAAAGGAACCCCCTGGAGACTCCTTTAATCTCTTTTCAGACTCTCTAAACATGAAAAGATTGTCGAGTGATCTTGTTTCCATTCCCACTCGTTAAAAGGTTTGAAAGGGCATCTTTCGAGTGATAATTTATCTCTTTTTCAACTTCAAAAGACTAACATTACGAAAAAGGAAAACCCTAGATTCATCTTTAAGTTCTTTTCAGACTCTCTAAATATGAAAAATCATTGAGTTTACCTTCTCTGGGCTCGTTAAACAATCATACATTGAAGGGCCCATACGGGACCGAACCCTTACTTCTTCCAGTTCATTAAACAAAGGAAGAGGGACTTACCGAAGGTGAGTTATATCGAGCATGTGTTACCCTCCTCAAGCTCGTTAAATTAAAAAGAGGTACTCGTCTCTCTAGATGGGGGGGGAAATTGAAGGAATCAAGCCAAGCAGTTTTTTAGAACACTACCAATAACTCTTACGGTCACCCTTGAACACGACACTTTGTCTTTGCACACATTTTTATCTATCGAACCTCTGCACTGAACTAATCCTTTGATTTTCCTTACTCCTTTGGGTCCCTCGACAAAAGTCACATTATCCACTGCATTATCAAGTTTTGGTCCATGTCATGTTGTTAATGTTGTGCCTCAGCGTTCAAGGGAAGTATCTGCCTCAAGAGTCAGCCATCACAAATATATTGTTTCAATACCTGTGTCAGTCCATGTTCATTTGATCTACCAATTCACATCTCTATGTCAGTTTCATTTCATTGACGGGGGATACATCAATGCCCTCCTGCGATGACTATATTCCTGTCGACTTCATCACATTATCTAGGAGCTAGACTTAGAAACCAGTTAGTACCTTGGGACCTACATGCCTCAATGGAAAGCCTCCTCCCATCCGACAATACCTTTACATCATTGACCTCTGATTGGATGATTCCTCGGATGTTTGAATTCATCTCATTCATTCACATTCGTCGGAATGTACTAGAGTACCTTGGGAATCATTGACATCAATGGTGATTTCCCTCTCACTTGTTAACGATTTACCTCATTGACCGGTAATCAAGTGGTTTCTACCATGTTCTACATTAGGACATCTATTCACATGGTTAGATTCGTACTACATTGGGATTGGTAAGAAGACCCTGGGTTGAGTTATCACTCATATATATACTTTTCCTGGGTTGCGAAGGAGTTCTTTTGAGCTATGACACATATACTGTCACATAGATCCACTTTGTATTGGTCGTGGCTATGTATTTTCGTCTCATAGATCCACTGTGTATTCTTCATGGCTACGATCAGTTCAGGTCATAGGAGTATAGATCCACATTGTGTCTTCAGTGGCTATACCTTTTATCAATATAATTATGGATCCGCAATGTATTTTATGGCGTCCATACCTAAAAAGTCTTTATCACTCAAGCATAGGTATGCTTGCCTTGGGTTTGAAACATGTCATTAATGTTTGTTAGATGTTTTTGTGTAGCTTCTATCAGGTTCTCTACGTCCATACCCTTTCTTGAAAAATTCTACAAAGTACTTCAGTCATCAGTTCTCGTCTTCTAACTTCGCACTTTGGGGGGCAATCTGTTACACATCAAAATTACTCACTAAGATGATGGCCTAGTGTCGTCATTACCAAATGTCGTAAGTGTCGCATTTCACCCACAAGTGTCACAAATATCATATTTTTTCAAGAACACTTGAAAGACACCTCAAAGACTAGTTTTGAAGAGGAGAAGTCATTTGACAAAAAGTACAAATCTTTTTCCATTGAAAAAACCACTAAAAATTCATTTTTTGGAAGGGAGCTCTCCCGTATGCTCTGTTAGGGAGCATTGGCACTCTGTACCCTCTTCTAGGGGAGTGTTGGAACACTCGGTACCCCATTCAGAGGGAGCATTGCCCCTTTTTTGTGTAAATTTTGGTCTATTGAGGTAAATCAGGGAAGAATCACCTCAATCTATGAAAGTGGTTGGATTCGAATCTAAGGTCAAGCCTCGATCTTAGGGAAGATCCCCAACTAGAGGAGAAGAATCCTCAACTTATCCCAAATATCTCTCAAGTGGTTAGGCCTCTCTAAGCCTATATAAGGAGGCCTTCTCATGGTGAAAGGGAGAGACATTGTAAAGCAACTAACTTATGATCTCATAAGGGAGATATCATTGAAGCATCAATATTTGAGCAAGGTTCTAAACAAAGGGAGCTTGGTGAAGCTGGTGTACTACATCCATGGTTGTAAGCAACACTTTGTTCTCATTAATATAAATTCATGCTTGGCTTTTTTCCTTTAAAGTTTGTGTATATGAACTTGTTTCTTTCATAGATTCATTATAAAGCTGATCATAGTAGAGCAGGAAGTATTGTTGTTGTTTCTCATTATACCACAGGACCAACAATTGAACTTGGAGATCAAGATCATCCTGGAGCGAGAAAGGACAAACATCGGTAAAAAGGTACTTGTCTTTCTTCCCTCTTCTTCTTTGATAGTTTAGCTTTATGATAAAGGAATGTCACTGTCCATAATAGCACTTTCTGTCTTAGAGTTAGGGGTCTAGCATCCAAGAGGAAATCCACTTGTACGTAGGGGGATTCTCCTGTAACACAAGTTGAGATATTAAAGGGGTTATCAGTTGTTGGTCTCTAAATATTTCCTAAAAACAACCTCTATGCATCAGCCGAAGGTAGGCATTGGCACAAGAATTTTACTTTTTGCCTACGTAGGTTCTTACCTTTTGTTTTCAATACCTCATCCTCTAGACATGAAACACCTTTAAAGGGACAACAATAATAAATGGAATGAAAGTTGTTCCGTTAAAATAAATGACACTTCCTGCAAAGGGAACAACAATCATAACAAGGGAACGACAGTCGTTACATTGGGATGAACTAATGTTGTACTAATTGCATTGTAGTACTTTCCCAACTATCTAATTTTTCAACCCGAGGTTCGTAAACTTACGAAGCACATGCAAAGTATATGCAGGATCAAAGTGGAATTAATCTAATGGTAAATCTACAACTGAAATTAAATCATTAATCTAATGCAGGAAGATGAAACACATGACTTGGAATTGAATTGCTACAACACATGACTGAAATGAAATTGTGTAAATGAAATTAATCAAGGAAAGAAAAATTGTGTCAAAGGATAAACAAGATGACATATGTGAGCTCACACTAACGGTAAAGCAATATCAAATTACATTCTAAGAATCAAATGACAAATCATGAAACAATAATGAAATCATGAATCAAACTAAGAATCCCTTTCTCCACAATCAAACTTATCTTTCAAATCCTAATGAATATTACTAAATGACTACTCCCTCATGAACAGAGAGCACTCTCTTTTATACATGAGTTCCTTAAAGATAATATAACCATATCATAATTACAGATCCACTTTTCTCTCGACCAATTTCCCATTATTACAAAATATAATCCCTTAAAATCCTCACACATATCTCTCATATATCTTGGATAATATATGCCAACCAAATCTCCATGATCTTCTCCTTGGAATAGGCTTGAATTATCTCCTCAAATCTTGAAATGGTGGAGGAAGTATTCGAGAAGTCTTTTTGAATTAATACTTCACATATTCCTACACATTACAAAGCTCACACATTTTTTAGATATATATGAAAACATGTCAATTTTCTAATATTTAATCACAAATTCCCTTTTAATACTAAAATGAATAAAGTGGAAAATAATAAGGTGAAACACAAATATATTTATTAAAATGATATCATAAAAGGTTAATGGGGCAATGAAATGTGAAGAATCATGAAGGTAAAGGTGGATGAAAATACGACATTTATGAGTCCCAACATCAGCTGAGAAATTTTATGGTATAATTGAATATAATGAAGAAGAGATAGACAACAGGTTGGTTGATTATTCTTTGAAAAATCAAGATATTGAGGAGGAAATAACTGGCATTTCTCAAGACTTAAGAGACTTGGAAGGTGAATTATTTAATATTAAAATCAGACATGAAATAAATGTTGCACCAATGGTAAACTACATGGAAGTTTGGTTTAAAAATGAAATTGATAAATTAACCAAAGAAGGCCAAGAATCACGAGTTGAGACGGTTCCTATAACCGTCAATGAGGAAAATAAAAGAACATCAATACGCAAGTGAACAAGGTAGATACCATCATAGTAAGTTTATGTTGATCACATATTTCTTTATTTATCATTTTTTCATCCAGTTATTCTACGTCTTTGACTAGAAAGGTTTAACTGAAATCTGATAACTCCTTCATGTCTTATTTCTAGGTCTTGCTACTTTGTCATCGCCCACCATATTATTTCCAAAAATTACTTCTTGTTTATATTTTATTTATGGTCCGCGGGAACCCCAATCCTAGTCTTAAGGAAAAACACATTTAAATTTCAAAGCTTTGTAACAAACTCTACATTTTTTTAGAAATCCCAAGAGAACTATTTTGGGATCAATTTTGACAGTGTTTTCTAACTCTGAGTTTTGAGTATAAAATATTTGATATTGATCTATAATTTTCTTTATTTTATCTGCAAATGTGTTTACTCTATTAAATTTCTCTTATGCATGCAGACCATCTTCTTTTATTTTATGTGATTATAAATCTTTAGTTTAACTATCATGAATGTGAGGAAATTTTGTTATTCTTTTTTTAATATGTGATGTGTGAGGCTCCTAGTCATATCTCGGGACTCTCCTTAAAAACAAGACATTTTATTTTATTTTACTGTTATCTTTACATTTCTTTGAATATCACAATGGACTTTCTCATAGTCCTAATTATTTTGAAAATCTAGAATCCCAAGAATATCTTGAAACATAGAGGATTACCACCTCTATAAAAACGCAAGGGGATTTGTATCCCTGTGAGGTTGTTGTTTCGGTCCTAATGGATTCAAGCATCAACATTTTTGGAAGCTATATTGGAGAATGAACTAAAAATTTGAAATCTGGTTTAGCATTTTTGAAAGATACATGACTTTGTTGCAGGATGATCAGCCCCACCTAGAAATTGGATTAAATAATCAACGAAGCACTTACATCAACTATATAATATGGTAATAATGACAGTTGAGGCCAGGGAAGAATTGGAAATATCTTAGAAGATATTGGTCCAAGAAGAAGAAAGAGAAATCCTTCGTAGACAGAGGAGAGATGAGCGACAAGACTGAAGAAACAACAGACTAGCTCAAGCAACACAAGAACAAGGTCGGAATTGAAGTTGGAAAAATACAAGGGACCCATTACTAGAAGTAAAATAAAGAAACTCCGTATTCTTAGAAGTGGAAAACATATTCCAAAAATATCTTTGGACATGACAGGAATAAATGATCAACCACGAAGATAAACTCATGAAGAAAGACAAGGAGGTGGAGGAGGTGGTGGAAGAAATAAAGAAGACCTAATATTTGGAAACCGAAGAAGAGTAAGAGATTCAACCTTAAATATTCGAGGTGATAAACATGACCTACATGTTCTCCCTAAGGGTAATTTGAAATAATTTTCAGGAGACAGAACAATTGATGCCAAAAGATACCTTAATTTATTTATTGATGTTTTTTATTTTCATCGTGTTGAATATGATGATGTGATGGTAAGGTTATTTATTCAAACCTTATCAGGATGAGCTTATGAATGGTATATGGCATTACCCACTAGTTCAATTGGCTCATTTAACAACCTCGAAGCCATGTTACTGAATATGTTCACTCCTCCAGTTGCATATCATACCCTTCTCACTAATTTCACTCACATTGGTTTGAAGAAGAATGAGAGAATATAATATTTTAATCTCAGTTTCAACAAAACCTTGAGTAAGATTCTAGAATGTAAAATACCTATTGACCCTGTGATACTTGGTTGTTATAAGAATTTGATGCCCCCAAATGTAAAATATGCTATCAAAACATCCCATATCGATACCTTATATGAAGTAATGATTAAGGCCATTGAGATGGAAGAAATTATGATTGATATGGGTGTTGACCCCGATATTATCCCGAGAAAAATATAGAGGCAGTTGGGAGGCCTAAATATTGATGATCAAAGAGCCTCTAGCTCAATAAATAATAAAGAGAAGAATCCACAACTGATCCAAAATAAAACAATTGGAGGAGGATTTTTTAAGGGAACCATTCCATATGTGAAGGTAGACCCTGTTGCGACACAAGAAACTAAGTAAAGAATTGAAATTGCAGAAATGAATAGAACCATCAGGAAAATGAAAAATGAGATAAATAGATTAAGAAGGGCGGATAATTATGTAGAGAATCTGAGAATGTCAATCCAAGAGAAAATAAAGAACCCTCCCCAAGAAAATAAAGTGAGGTTTGAAAACACTGATAATCAACACAGACAAAAGGTTCCCAGGAAACCAATCCCAAATGCAGTTGTTCTGGATGATATATATGATGAGAAAATAGTTGAGCAAGGGAAATATTATTTACCTTATGAAAGTTTTGAAACTTTACATATGGAAGGATGTGGGACGTCCATGTATATATTTGAAGAAGGTGACAATGACCCTGACTCGCAAGAAAATGTTTCCCAGACATGAGCATTTGTAAATAAAACCAAGAATAAAAATGATTATGAAAAGGAAAAGAAAAAAGATAAAGAAAAGGTGAATGAGAAAAAGGCAAATGAAAATGTGACGAACAACAAAGGAAGAAAGAAGAAGCGCTTGATGTAAAACCCTACCCAGATGAAATACAATGTTGTAGAGGACTTGAGTAAGATAAGGATAACTCTTCCTTTTACACAAGTGGAAAGATCCCTCAACAAAGGGAAAATATTTTGAGATTGTTGGATGATCCATCTTGAAAAATGGAGGTTGTTGTTATAATTCATAAACAAAGCTAGAACACATCAACCGTCAAGTTGAGAGGTAAAATCCCACCCTTTGATATTTAAAATGAAAAACATGATGTTGCACTTCATAATTGTTTAGTTGACACTGGCATGACATTTACCATTTTTCCATTGGCAGTCATAGAGCCATTGGGCATGAGCTGCACCAAATATTATGAAACTGGTGAAAGTATATATGCAATTAATTCGAGATAAGTTCCATCTTATGGAGAAATCAAATATTTGTATGCTTGGATCACGACGACTCCCCATATTATTACAATTTTCAACATTTTTTTGGTAGACCTTCCTCCTGCATATGGAGTTGTTTTAAGAGGATATTGGTCATCTATGATCGGGGGATACATAATGAACAATGGAAGTTGTATATTGTTTCCAGATAAAGAAGGAGAAATTATTGAGGTCCCTCATGAACCCAGGATACCCTTCTCTTTAAAAAAGAAGGATAATGAACTAATGGAAGATTATATAGACGATGGGATCAAAAAATATCCTAGATGGAGCAGATTGAAAACATGGAGAAAATTTAAGATATGGAGAATCAAAAGCATTAGTTTGAAGGTTATTGGAGGATTTCATTTGATGGATCTTGCTCAAGTTCCAGGAGTAGAGTTTGAATTGTCCTTGTAAACCCAGGAAATATTGTGCATCCACATGTTATCAAACTTGAATTTGCATGTACAAATAATGAGGAAGAATACAAAGCTTTGATTCAGGGAATGATTCTCACACAAGAAATGAAGATAGAACATATAAGTGTAATAGGTGACTCCAAGTTGGTGATAAATCAAGTTACCCAGAGGTATAACATTCAAAAATAAATACTCAAGTTCTATTTCAAAAGTGTTAATGAACTGATGGAATCCTTCATCTCTTTAAACATTTCTTTCATCCCAAGGGGAAAAAATTAGAAACCAAATTTTTTAGCTTTGGCAGCCTCACTGTCAAACTCGGATGATGTTCAGAGAAAAACATCATTTCAAGTAAAAATAATATTCCCACCTTATGTTCATGATAATCAGGAGTATTTACAAGTATTTGAGAATGATGAAGAATTGGATTTTTTTTATGAATGACAATGAAGAGGAGGAAAATAACATAACTATTGTATCGAGGAATTGTATTAAATTTGAGTCTCTTTTTACAAGAGATGATCATGCTAAAAACCTCCTAGAAGAAGAATCGCTTTGAAAGGTCCAAGAGACAACAAAAACTAATATTGGAACTGATAGTTCCCAAAAATACGTCAATTTGGGAGTTGATTGCACAATTGATGAAGTTGATCAATATGTCACATTATTTAAAGAATATATTGATGTGTTCGCATGGAGTTATGATGATTTGAAGGAATGTGATAAAACAATATTCAACATATTATTCCCTTGAGAGAAGGGGAAAAGCATATCAAGCAAAAGATAAGGATATTGAATCCAAATTTAAAACCACTTGTAAAGGTTGAATTGGAGAAATTAAAGAAGTCTAGAATAATATACCCCATTAGACATTCTGATTGGATTTCAAACCCTGTGATAGTAAGAAAAAATATTGGGGAGATCTGGATGTGTGTATATTTTAAGGATATTAACAAATCAAGTGTAAAGGATAATTATCCTTTGCCTAACATGGATTTTCTTCTCCAACAAGTCATGGGATCATCCTGCATGTCCATGTTAGATGGTTTTTCTAGGCATAATTAAGTCTTGTTTTTCGAAGAAGACAGAGAAAAGACATATTTCATAACACTGTGGGAGACATATGCATATACTTGAATGCCCTTTGGTTTAAAAAATGTAGGAGCTACATTTCAGAGGGATATGGATCATGCTTTTGAAGGGTTGATAGGAAAATTCATGGTGGATTATCAAGATGACTTAACAGTACACTAAAAAACAAGGAGTGATCACATTCATCACCTAAGGAAATTTTTTGACATGTGTAGGTTATATGGTGTTTCCTGAAATCCAAAGAAATATTTATTTGTTGTAACTCAAGGAAAAATATTGGGTCATATTGTGTGCAAGGAATGAATCTTTATAGATACAGAAAGAGTTAAATCTATAAATGAAATCAACCCCCCATAATCTAAGAAGAGAGTTCAATCATTCTTTGGCAAGATCAAATTTGTACGAAGATTTGTCCCTGACTATGTGTTGGATTATTGAGAGGGGGGGTGAATTAGTAATAGAGAAATTCAATCCTTTTGAACCACAAAATGCAAGTGTTATATCAATGTAGCATTATCATCCAATAGTTGTAGAGTAAATAAACAATGAACAAATGAACAATCATACACATACACAGTACACCAATGTTTTACGAGGAAACCCAAAGCAGGAGAAAACCATGTAATGCTTTTTCTTATATGTTTTTAAGAGTTACATTCATTGGAAGCACCAAGTTCCTTTGTTTTCCAGCTGCAATTGGAATGAGACTCCAACCCCCTAGTTTCTTAGGCTACAACCTGAGGGAAGATCCAACTCCCCAATTATCTGGCTATAACCCCCTATGTTCTTCGACTACAACTAGAAGATGGCTACAACCACTTGTCCTTTCCCTGTCCAACCACCCTAAAATATAAATGCCAAATGTAGACAACCTATCATTGTCATTGAATCAACCACTACCACTGTTAACCTGTCACTGTCAACCTTTACCAATAACTTGTAACAACCTGTAAAAATCAACCTACACCAAACAACCTATACAAATAACATGAACCAACATGTACCATTCATCAACCATGCATCAACTGAACATAAATTATGAGTCATCAAGATGTACCAACATCATCAACTATACACCTCATGTATGTGCCAACTCATCAACTACTTGTCTCAACTATGTACCCAACATGTACCTCAACCATATACCAAAGACATACACCCATATAACCATAAAACATTCATCACTCTATCCATAAAACAAATACCATAAACCCTTACATCAAACCATGTGCCACAACCTCACTATTATGTACCCTCAAGCAAAACCAACAACTTCATCAACACATCACAACCAAAAGACCAATACCCATATGCCAATTACCAACAACAAAATACCAACTGTATCTCTCAACAAATCTGATATATCCAGAAATACTAAACATCCAATACCATATCAAGAGCTAAACCCTAGCTCACAAAACATACCTCAAACAAGATGTGTCATATCTCTCATAAATAGTCCCCAACCATGTTGTTGTCGCGATTTTTTGCGGCACTTTTTCTGTTACGGTTTTTCTTCCGCACTTTTTTTGCCACACTTTTTTTGCCATGATTTTTATGCCGCACTTTTTCTACCGCACTTTTTTTGCCACGATTTTTCTCCCGTGATTTTTCCGTCGCACTTTTTTGTCGCAATTTTTCTGCTGCACTTTTTCTGTCGTGATTTTTCTGTCGCACTTTTCCTGCCATACTTTTCTTGCCGCAATTTTCTCTATCAATAATACCTTCCCAAATAACCTTTCACAAAATAGATATTCAATGATATTCAATAGGTTCAAGTGTGAATAAATGAGAGAGCCTTGTCTCTTATTTATACTTTCATGTAGCATCCCACTTTCCTTATTTTAGGGATTTCTCCATTAACTTTATTATTTAAATAATTTCTTTTGCAAACACTTTGACTACTTTGACCTTTTGGGGCTTCTAGATGACTCATGATGGGTCTCCAACTTCACATGGCCATAACTCTCTAACTATGAGGAGTTATGTGATGTTCCACATACCACCGGAAATGGAATGACATGTATTATCCATATAGAATAGTTTTATATGAAAATATATCAAAACTCGTACCATTATCCATCAAACAAACTTGGGTCCATTACCCAAACCTTTTTGTTACCAGAATTCTCTACCGGACTTTCTTCAAGGGTTGACATATATGACAACCAACCCAATTAATAAACAATCTCCCCCTTTGGAATTGATGGAAACACTCTGATGCAATACTGAATTCATGTCATGCAATACTGAAGTCATATCACTCATGATCCCCCTAGAAACATGCCTTTGTGCTCTGCATCTGATAAATCTCTCCCCCTTTGTCATCAATGGAAAATGTATCTTTCCATCAAGGGTTTCTCCCCCTAACTAAATTGTCCTTGGGGATACTCCCCTTGACTGAAATCTTCCTAAAACTGATCTCCTGACTTGAACTGTCCTCTTTATGGTGCTTCCTCGTGTAAATCTAAAACATATAAGATAAGCATTCAAAAGCATTCATTTTGGAGTAGAAATTACTCTAAGTCTCTGACGAAGATACTCAAAGGCTTCCCATGGAAGCGGTTTTGTAAAGATGCCTGCCACTTGTTCTTTTGCGCCCACATATTTAAATATGATGCTCTTCTCTACAACCTGTTTCCATAGAAAGTGATACTTGATTGGAATGTGCTTCGTCTTGGAGTGCATCACCAAGTTCTTTGAGATATTGATGGTGCTTGTATTATCACAATAGATTGGAATGGACTCATCATACTCAACCTATATATCTATCAGAGTTTGTTTCATCCATAGAACCTGTGCACAACATGTTGTTGTTGCAATATACTCTATCTCAGCTATAGATAAGGATATTGATGATTGTTTCTTGCTTAGCCATGATACTAAACACTCACCCAAGTAGAACGTTGTTCCACTGGTGCTTCGTCGATCATCAATGCAACCTGCCCAATCTGCATCTATGTAGTCAATAAGTGATATATCCTTTACTTTTGGATACCATAATCCAAACTCTTATGTTCCTTTGAGATATCTAAAAATCCTCTTCATTGCTACAACATGTGTTTCCTTTGGTGTTTCTTGAAATCGTGCCACTTTTCCAGCTTCCTGCATTACATCTGGTCTGGATGTTGTCACATATAGT
>JASDQU010014316.1:0-19484 GCA_032191745.1 Picea mariana
CTATTAATGAAAGAAATGTACAGAGACTGTAAAAATACAGAGTGAAAGACTCGCTAGAATGGTGGCAGCTTATCTCTGAGAAGAGATGTGACGGCTACTCGCATTCACAAGAAGATGGTTACCATGAGGCTCTGAAGGCCTTTTTACAATAAACAGGAATGCCAAAAGTCCTAGACATCCAAAAACCTAACCCTAGGAGATGAAGCGCCAAAAGTCATGTGGGCCCCGTTTGGGTAAGTTGGTGCATCAACTTCCCGGGGTCGTAACTTTTGCATACGATCTCCGTTTTAGGTGTATGATAGCTCGTTGGAAAGATCTATCCGAGAAATACAACTTTTGGCCGGAGCAACATCGATCTATGATCCATGTTGCTCCACCGTTTTCCCAAAAACCATCGTTTAGGGCCTCAAAATGGCCCCAGAAGTTAAAACTGCTAAAAATAGTAAATTACCAAAATTGCCAGAAACATGTTTTGGGCCAGTTGGAGAAGGTGGGTGGCCACCGATATCCACCTGGATCAACTGTCCAATACTATTGGGGAAGATCCAAGAAAAGAGAAATCATAGCAATCAAAATGTTTAATGGATTTCTGTAGAAACAAGGGATGATGGAAGAAATATCAACATAGTTACGCGTGGAGGAGCTAAGAGAGGAGATGACGCAGTAAGACAAGATCCAACACAACACTAATGGGTAAAGAAGAGCGTTGAACCACATAAGCAGTTTGATGTGCAGAACGAAAAGGAGATATTAAAGCAAGCTAGAAAAGAATTATTGAAGCCAGACATTGCATCTACATCAACTACACAATATACTTAGGACGTACCAACGTATGAGATGCCTTCATCACTGGATAACACTAATGAAGCCCAACCTATAGGACAAGTAAGTACCATAAAGGATTTTCTGCAATCCTGTGTTAAACTACTAAATTATCCATCATCTATTAAAGTGTTACAAAATATGTTAGAAATATGTAGCACAAAAGTAGAGGGAAATCTCGAACAGAAAATAGTTAATCATTTGCATACGAGTAGGAGAACAAGCAGAGAATTCAGATTGAACGACACCACTGGAGATTTCAACATGGGGGATATCATACTGGATTTAGGCTCTGAAGTGAATGCACTATCCAAGAATACATGACAATGTATGGGAGAGCCCACATTAGGATATTCACCCGTTTAGTTGAAACTAGCAAATCAACACAGGGTTCTACCTATTGGAAGGTTAAAGGGTGTGACAGTAGATATGGATGGAGTGTGCACTAAAGCCTATTTCAAAGTGATAGAAATTGTGGATGGTACAACACCTTATCCAACATTGCTTGGCTTGTATTGGGCATTTGATAATCATGCCATAATCAATCTAAAGACTAGGAAGATGAATTTAGAGTCAGGAGAGTACATAGTCATTTCTTCATTGGATCCATCAGAAGGAGAAAGGTTTGTAGAACCCACTTGTTTAGACCTGGAGGAAATTAACCAGTTATATAGAGCCACCGCGTGAGAGGAATATTATGTGAATCCAACTGCGTATGGGGTAATCAGTTGGAGAAGTATCATGTCATGCACATTAGACTTAGATACAGGGTTGGATAATTGAAAGTAGAGATTACATGAAGTCTCCACAAGAAGGTGTGCAAGAATAGACCGCGTAGTAAGATGGGTAGGTATAGAAATAAGAGAACCTCCCAAATTTTATGGGGTGAATGACTTAGAGGATTTCCTGACAAGATATGAAGATGAAGTGTTAGAAAATCAGAGGCTATTAGATCTAGACATATCACTCAAAGAAACACCTACAAGATGGTGGGCTGCACACAAAGAGACAATAAAGGAATGGTGCCAATGTAAGCGATTACTGTGCATCAGATTTGGCATAGAATAGGGAAGAAACCAACTGCAAAGATATGAAAGACATGGGACACTAGCAAAACACTTGGAGAAGTGCAGAACAATATGGAAAATGACACCACCAGAAGAATGGAATCATCACTTTATTCACACATTGAAAGGGATTCCAACAAATTGGTATGTAGACCAGGAACTGCGCAGAGGCACTACGGAATGGACAGTGTTACAACAAAATTTTACAGTCACTTTTTCTTTTGAACATGATAACTCCAACATAGATTCATAACTCAAATAGATCAGAGGGGTAATATTCATTCAAGAACCAAAATTTGAACTCATAACAAAGTATGAACAATAGAACATACAAACAGTGAAAGAACTACTGTCATGCTACCATGTGCATAGAGAAGCATCGGATGAAGATGACCCGCGCAACATTCAGATTACAGAAGTTGAAGGTGAAAGAGGGGTGGAAGGTCCACCTATGGAATCATAAGTGTTTGTTGCGCTGATCAAGGTGAAGAAAGCCAACATTGGGACAACTGAGAATCCCAAAATGGCCAGCATTGGAGACTATTGGGATGAGCAAACAGTAGAAAGCATAACAGATTTATTGCATGAGTACAATGATATGTTCCCAACAACCTTTATAGAGATGAAAGTGATCTAAAAATGAGAAGACTTGTATCTTTTAAATTATTTGTAAGTGTTACTTATGTGTGCTTGGGAAAAGGGATCAATTTGCAAACACATAAATTAAAGTTTTTTCACACTTAGGATGCACATAATAACCAACAATTAACAACCATCAATAAACACATAACACAAAAAATGATAAAGGAGTTCACTCCTCTCTTGGGCTACATCTCCTAGTCCAGCTTCCAATGGATCTCTTTTTTTATTTTCTCAAAGTGCTAAAAACAATGCTTTATAGTGCTCAAACTGCCAAATAGATGGCTCCAATGGCTCCAAAACATCCAAAACCCCTAGCTGGGCTCTTTCTACACCTGGTTTGGCCAAAAAATAAAGAAAACATCCTCTTGGAAAGTTTCCTCTTCAAGGTTGTTGTCTCTGGTTCTCCAATTCGCACCTGTGTGTGACTAACCCAGCTCCCGCAATGTTATTGGGCCAAAAACCCAACACACCATGCATCCCGCAATTCGTGGCAATCTGTCGAACCATTAGTGCGTTTAGCACCCCATTGGGTGGAGGTGTTGGTCGCATGGGGGGAATATGGCTAGGTCCCAATGCCTATCTCGACCCCCATTGGATAGTGGATGAACATCTGTGCCAACGGTTATATGGTATGGCCATGTGGCCAAAACTCCACACATTCTAGCTTAACCCCATTCATCACACCATTGGTTATGTGGAATAGTATTATGGTAAGACATGTGGGCTAGCCTCCTTTCCGCACCACAGGTTCTATGGTATGGTCACATGGTGTGTAAACTAGGGGCTGAGGCTAGGCCCCGACCCTTTAGTCCGCCAACCCAACCCAAATTGCAATTCAAATAAATGTTAACACATATGTGGTTAAGAACTAAGCTGTGGGCGGGCTGGTAGCCCGAGCCCTGCCAAAACATTGACGTGTCCCCGGAGGTTAGGGGTTCGACCCCCACAGACTACACCACATTTTATACACTGGAGGGGTTCCACGTGGCAGCCCACGACTTGGCCACGTGGAACCATATTACTTGCCACGTGTCAACAAACCATTCATCCACATATCTGCCACCTAGCCTGCCCAGTCAACCTGCCAACTTAACACCTCTACACAGTGGCCAGTCCATGTCACCTGCCACTTGTGGGACCGTACTCTGCCACATTAACACTGTACAATCAACAAAATTTTGCATGTTTGGCAAAATGAACAGAACACGATATCTCACTCATACGACCTTCGTTTGAACCTGTTCAAGTTGTGTTAGGATCGTGAGAACGAGTTCTATGCACATGTCTGTTTTGAAGCAATTCCGAGCACTTTGAGTTTTGAGCAAAGTTTGATCCCCTAGTTCACTCCTCCCCATTGGGAAGCTTTTGGACCTCCAAAATACTACTTTCAGTCTATTTGAAGATGAGGGTACAATTCCCTCACCTTTCCAACTTCAATCCACTTGGCCTTACTTGGATTTGTGATTTTAAGACCAATTCGAAGGTATTCCACATTCCCTCGTTTTGAAGTTCTCATCCTCCTATCAAGAAATGTGTCTTCATGCAGTTCTGAAAGATATTCTAGTGATAAATCATCTATAGAAGGAATATGAACATGTTCTCCTTGATCATTAATCAAAGGAGGCTCATACAATATCAAATTCTCAACATTGACAACTGCATACATTTGCATATAAGGAGGAAAATCTAAACATAAGGCATTGCTACCAATCTTTTCAAGAATCTTGAAAGGTCCATATCTAATTGGTTTCATTTTTTTACCTTCTCCTTTAAGCCTCTCTTTGCTAATGTAAATCCAAACTTCATCTCCAACTTGGAAAATATGATCAACATGATGCTTGTCATGTCTTGTCTTGTACTTGGTTTGGCTATTTTCCAACTGTTCTTGTACCATTTGATGCACCAACTGAATTTGTTCAATGAACTTCTTTGACCTATCAATGTCATAATGACCATCAATAGCAATGTCTTTCCCAAAGATAAAATCTAAAGGAGATTTGGGAAAATAACCAAAACATGCTTCAAATGGAGAGGTTTGAGTTGAAGAATGCTTAGATCGGTTGTAAGCATACTAAATGTAGTGTAGGTGCTCATCCCAAAGCTTAGGATGCTTGTTGCAATAACCATGAAGAAGATGCACTAACCACTTATGTTTGACCATCAGTTTGTGGATGAAAAGTTGTTCTCTTTTTCAGCTTGGTTTCCATGAGTTCCCATAAACTTGACCAAAATTTCCCAATAAATCGAGAATCTCAATCAGAAATAATGGATTTAGGAAACCCCAAATGTACCCAAACATGTTGAAAGAACATATGTGTCATTTGCTTAGTTGTAACCTGCTTCTTACAAGGAATCGAAATACACATTTTTCCAAAACGATCAACCACAACATAAAGATAATCATGATTATTTTTAGACATAGGTAGACCTCCTACAAAGTCCATGGAGATGCTTTCCCAAGGACGAGAAGGAACTGGAAGTGGAGTATACAAACCCAAATTTCTATTTCTAGGCTTGCTTGTAGCACATAGAGAACACCCTCTTACATATCTTGAAACACTTTCATTCATTTTAGGCCAATATCAATACCTTTGCAAATTAGCCATCGTCTTGCCTACACCAAAGTGGCCAGCAATAAGAGAAGAATGAGCTTCCCTTATGATGTTGAATCTTTCACCTTGTGGAATACATAGCTTGCCAAGATGATACAAGAGATTATCATGCACATGGTAATCCAATTCCTCAACTTGGTTATAAGGACACAAAGTTGCATAAACCTCTTTAAAATCAACATCTAAAGCATATTTTTCAACATAGCTCTCATGCATGATAGAATTATGCTTAAGAATAAATGAAGCACTAACAATAGGCCTAGAAAGCATATCAACAACTTTCTTATAAATTCCCTTTTTATACCTTATAACCAAGTGGAACTGTTGTAGAAAACCCATCCATCTGAAGTGCCTTGCTTGTTACAGCTTCATTTGTGATTGTAAGTATTGCAATGGTTGATGATCTGTGTGAATGATAGTTTCTTTTCCCAACAAATAATGTTTACATTTTTTCACACTTTGCACCAAATCATACAACTCCTTATCGTAAGTAGGATAGTTAATCGATGCACCATTAAAAGTTTCAGAATGAAAACAAATGGGCTTACCATGTTGCAATAAGACTGCTCCCATTGCATAATTCCTTGCATCTGTTTGGATCTCCAATGGTTGTCTCAAATATGGAAATGCAAGAACTGGAGCTGAACTAATCTTCTCCTTCAATGCATCAAATGATTTTTGTTGCTTGCCTCCCCATTGGAAAAAATTCTTGATGCTTGTCACTACATGTAATGGAGCTGCAATTAAAGAGAAGTTAGCAATACAATTTCTCCAATATTGGGCTGCTCCCAAAAATATTCTTACCTCAGTTACATTGTTGGACTTTGTCCAATCTAAAATAACTTTGACCTTGGAGGATCAATTTTCAGTTCTCCTCCTCCAACAATATGCCCCAAGTAAACAAGTGAGGTCTTTCCAAACTCACATTTGGACATCTTCAAAAATAAATTTTCTTTCTTTAAGACATCCATAACTTGCTTCACATGCATAACATGATATTCACGAGATTTGATAAATATCAAAATATCATGCAAGTATACAATCACACAATCATCAAGATAAGGTCTTAAAACATCATTCATGACTCTCATGAATGTAGTATGAGCATTGCAAAGTCCAAATGGCATTACCATCCACTCAAACAAACCTTGATTTGTTTTGAAAGATGTCTTCCAAGTGTCTCCTTCAGCAATCCTAATCCGATGATATCCACTTCTCAAACCCAATTTAGTAAAATATTTAGCATCTTTCAATTGATCAAGCAAATCATCAATTCTAGGAAGAGGATAATGATTATCTACCATATTCTTGTTCAAGGCCCTGAAATCTACACACATGCACCATATACCATCTTTCTTTGGTACTAAAACAATTGGTGATACACATGGCGAAGTGCTTGGCATAATGACCCATTTTTCAAGAAACTCTTGGATTTGTTTTTTAATTTCGTCATTCTCCATGATTGACATCTTGTACATACCAATGTTTGGAAGAGGACAATCTTGCTGCAATTGTATCTCATGTTGGATATCCCTTTTTGGAGGCAATCCCTTTGGTTCCTGAAACATCTCATCATGTTGGTTAACAACCTCATATAAATCAGATTTCAACTTTGAATCACAACCTTGGAAAGCTTCTTTTTCAACATTTTCTTTGGGTTTGATCATCAAGAGGACAAAATTCTTACTAGCAATGACTAATCTCTTCATTTGTCCATTATTTACAAGTGACAAATTCAACTTCTTTGTATGTGCTCTAATAATGTACTCAACTCCATTTTTAAACAAATGATACTTGTTCTCGTGATGATGAAAGATGGCTCTCCTATCATATAAGTATGGGCTTCCCAGCACAATACCATAGATATCCAAAGGAATAAAATAAAGCTCTACCTCATCTATAAAATTTGTAGTGATGGCAAATCTAAGTTTACACCTTCTTGTCACATGCAATTTGGCATTGTCACATATCCATCCTAGAGGGTATGGTTTAGGATGTGGAGTAGTTTCCAATTTTAGTTTCTTGACAGTGTCTTCAGATATGACATTTGATTGATATCCAGTATCAAAAAGAGTATCTATTTTGGTATTCTTTGAAATCACCCTTATGTGGAAAATCTCTATTCTTTATTTTTCCTGTTGAGTTTCATTGAGGATATTACTACTTGGAGAACTAGTACTTGCAATAGAGTCCTTACCTTGAAAAACCATGGCTATAATCTTTGTTTCATCACCCGAATCAGAACCTAAATCATGTTGTACAATTGCAACAATCTTTGGTTTCCCCTTATTGTTGAACTTTTTGGGTCTCTTTTCAGGATGAAGTTTCCAACAATGGTCTTCATCATGGCCATCTTTTGAACAATGTTTACATGTGAGTTTCTCTCGCTCTTTCTTGACTGAAGCATTCTTTCTTCCATTCCCCTTGAACTTCTTCTTTTCTTTGTCTCCATGAACAAAAGGTTTCTTGCTGCCCTCTTGAGGTTCATTCCTCCCTCTTGCTTCCAAATGAGTTGCCTGTACACAAACTTCATCTAGATTTGTAGGATTAAACACAAGTATTTTGTGCCTAAAGTAACTATGCAATCCTCCAATATATTTGAGTAAAGTTTCTAGAGAAGACAAATATGTACCCAAAATCAAATCCCTTCTTATAAATTATTGAGTGTAGCTTTGAACATTTTTCCCTTTAGCTTGTCTAAAGTTTTGCCAATCCATAATATCTTTCTGCATGTATGCTAATGGATAAAATTGTCTTTTAAGTGCAACAATAAAATCATTCCAAGAGGATAAAACTTTACCATGTTTCTTCATGTCCTCTTGAGTTTTGGCTTCCCACCAAATGAGTGTTGCATTGTCCAATATTAAAGAAGCAAGTTGAATCTTAGTTTCATCATATGTGATCCTTTGTATCCTACAATACACTTCAATATGACAAATCCAGCTATCCAGTTTCTCATCATTTACCTCTCCATTGTACATAGGAAATTCAAACTTAATATCAAGATTAAGCAAAGGAGTTTGTAGATGAGTTTTACCATGTTCTTTTGGAGAATTTGGAGGTGGTTGTGAAATGGTGGAAGATGGAGGTGAAGGAGGTGGAGAATCACCATTCCCTCCATTTCCCTTTGGAGTTTTATCACCAATGTCTCCATTTCCTTTTGGAGGATTGGAGCTTTCACCTTGCAATATTTCATTTCTTTCTTCAAACAAAACTTTCACCATCTCAGTCATATCATAGAAATATTTTCCGAGAGTTTCTTCATTTGAAGGAAGAGTTCCATGAATCTCCTCATGAGCCATACTTGGTGAATATCTCCTTGAAGCTTGAGGTGATTTGGTAGTTCTCCTTCTTGACAGTTGAGAACTTGGCTCTACAAGTTGACCTTCTCCTCTTCTGAGCTTCAACCTTGTAAGCATCAGAAAACAAAACACTTGCAAACAATTAAGCCTTCAAAAACCTATGCTCTGATACCAACTTGATCTGAAAATGAGAACACTTGTATCTTTTAAATTATTTGTAAGTGTTACTTATGCGTGCTTGGGAAAAAGGATCAATTTGAAAACAAATAAATTAAAGAGTTTTCACACTTAAGATGCACATAGTAACTAACAATTAACAACCATCAGTAAACACATAACACAACAAATGATAAAGGAGTTCACCCCTCTCTTGGGCTACATCTCCTGGTCCATCTTCCAATGGATCTCTTTTATTATTTGCTCAAAGTGCTAAAAAAAAGTCCTTTACAGTGCTCAAAATGCCAAATAGATGGATCCAATGGCTCCATAAAATCCAAAACCCCCTAGTTGGGCTCTTTCTGCACCTGGTTTGGCCAAAAAATGAAGAATATATCCTCCTCAAAAGTTTCCCCTTCAAGCTTGTTGTCTCTGGTTCTCCAATTCGCACCTGTGTGTGACTAACCTAGCTCACGCAACGCTACTAGGCCAAAAATCCAGTACACCATGCATCCCGCAATTCGTCACAATTTGTCGAACCGTTAGCGCGTTTAGCGCCCCCTTGGGCAGAGGTGTCGGTCACATGGGGGGAATATGGCCACATCCCAATGCCTATCTCGGCCCCCGTCGGATAGTGGATGAACAATTGTGCCAACAGTTATATGGTATAGCCATGTGGCCAAACCTCCACACCTTTTGGCTTAACCCCATTCCTCGCACCATTGGTTATGTGGAATAGTCTTATGGTAATACATGTGGGCTAGCCTCCTTTCCACACCACAATTTCTATGGTATGGTCGCATGGTGTGTAAAATGGGGGTTGGGGCTAGGCCCCAACCCTTTCCTCCGCCAATCCAACCCAAATTGTAATTCAAATAAATGTTAGGACATATGTGGTTAAGAACTAAGCCTTGGGAGGGTTGGTAGCTTGGGCCCTGCCAAAACGTTGACATGTCCCTAGAGGTTGGGGCTTCGACCCCCGCAGAATACAACAACTTTTATACACTAGAGGGGTTCCATGTGGAATCCCACGACTGGGCCACGTGGCACCATATTACTTGCCACCCAGATGCCATGTGTCAACAAACCATTCATACATGTATATTCCACCTAGCCTTCCCAGTCAACCTACCAACTCAGCACCTTTGCACAGTGGCCAGTCCACGTCACCTGCCACGTCATCACTGTACAGACTCTATGGACTGTACAATCAACAATTTTTTTCTTGTTTGGAAAAATGAACAGAACACAATATCTCACTCATACGATGTTCGTTTGAACCCGTCCAAGTTGCGTTGGGATCATGAGAACGAGGCCTATGCACATGTCTGTTTTGATGAAATTCCGAGCACTTTGATTTTTGAGCAAAATTTGATCCCCTGGATCATAAAGGCATAGCAGGATAGGTAGGAGAGATGAAGATACCTCTCAAATCTGAGGCTAGATCAGTCAGACAACAACCATATATACTGAACCCAATATATAAGCAAAAAGTAAAAGCAGAAACTGATAGAATGTTGGAGGCTGGAATCATAGAGCCAATGGAGGAATCTGAAAGGGTAAGCCCTATGGTAGTTCAAGAGAAGAAGTGAGGAGGGATAAGGATATGTGTCGACCCGAGGAAGTTGAATTATTATTTCCTACATGACCCTTTCCCTACCCCTTTCAAAGATGAGGTATTAGAGAATGTAGGAGGCCAGGAAGCATACTCATTCACATATGGATTCTCAGGCTACCATCAGATCAAGATAGCCCCAAAAGACAGGTACAAGACCACTTTTTCCACAGAATGGGGGTCCTACCAGTACATAGTCATGCCTTTTGGACTGAAGAATGCACCAACAATATTCTCTAGAGTAGTCATAGTTGCATTCAAAGAATTCATCCACCATTTTTTAGAGGTATATCTGGATGATTGGATAGTCTACAATCTATTGAAAGACCATGTAGAGGTATTAAGGTTGATGTTGGAAATATGCAGGTTGTGTCAGATATCATTAAATATCAGGAAGTACATATTTGGGACACCTTTTGGGATACTATTGGGCCATATAGTGTGTAAACAAGGCTTGCTAGTAGATCCTGCAAAGATTGTAGTGATTGCCAATTTACCACCATCGAAATCAGTATGTTAGTTGAGAGAAACATTGGGACACACACACTACTATAGGAAATTCATAAAAGGGTATGTGTAGATCACTACGCCGATGGAGAAACTGTTGAGGAAAGATAGTAAATTTTAGTGGAGTGAGGACTGTCAACAAGGTTTGGACACTCTAAAAGAGAAGATGGTAACAACACCAATACTAGTATTCCAAAAATGGGAAAAGACATTTCATGTGCATGTAGATGAATCAACAATAACACTTGGAGCTATTCTGGCACAACTAGAAGGAGGAGAGCTAGACCATCCTATAGCATTTGCAAGCATAAAATTTTCAGAGTTAGAGAAGAACTACAATACTACAGCAAGAGAAGGTTTAGCAATGGTATATGCGTTGCAGAAGTTCATACACTATCTACTTGGGAAAAACTTTAAAATGTTCACAGATCATTCTACCCTCAAATACCTAGTCAATAAGCCAGTGTTAGGGCGGGAGAATTTGTATATGGTTAGTGTTGTTTCATGAATTTGACTTTGAAGTGATAGTCAAACCTAGGAAGTTGAATGCAGGACTTGATCACTCATCAAGGATCACTAATGGAGATGAACCTACGAACTTAGAGGACAACTTCCCTAATGCACGGTTATTTTCAGTACAAGTCGCTGATGAATATTTTGATGACATCATTCAATACTTTATTACATGGACCATGCCACAAGAATTCAACATTGCGTAGAGGAAAAATATGGTAGTCAGAGTTGCAGACTATCAATTGATTGTAGCAATCACTAACATGACAAAATGAGGCACAATACAAAAAAGGCTAAGTCAACTGATGTTGATGGAAGAAGATAGGATTCTAGCAGGATTTCACCAATAACTATAGAAAGAAAGGGACAAAGCTTAGCATGACAGACATTTTAAAAGAAAGAGTTTTAAGGAAGGAGACCTAGTCTTGGTGTATGACAGTAAATTTATTCAGCACCCAAGAAAATTCAGAGTGCATTGGTTGGGACCATATGAAGTGAATAATGTCACAGATGGGGGAGTTGTACAGTTGAAATATTTAGGAGGTACTAAACTCAGAGGAATGATCAATGGGAATCGACTGAATTTGTATAGGGATAGTCGACCTCCTAGTACTTAGACAATACCACACAGTAAAAAGATAGGGATATAAGGGGAAAAAAATAGAAAATAGAAAATCGAAACAATTTAGCACATAGGGAGGGACTCAACAGAATAGAACTGGGAAGACGGAATGACACTGCAAGAAAACCAGGGTTCAAAAACATGACGCGTAGAAGAACGATTAATGTGTAAAAAGGTATCGTGCGCAGGAAACATAACGAAAAGGGGAAAAAGGTGAAAAGTATCAGTGTGACACAGCTGCCATTTTCCCGTCACGGCATAAAGTCGAAAAGAGGGGGAAAATCGACCCATTGTGATTTTTTCTAAGGAGAAAAACGACGAGTTGAGTGGAAGAGCAAGAGAGTGTGCAATTGCACTACCATCCATCAAGTTGAGAGATTGTAGTTTGAATTCAACCACCATGTCGCCACCTTGAGTTGGAGCACCAAGTAGAACTGGATGAAGCACCCAGAGTAGCACACAAGGACCACAAGGCAGAACCAGTGAGATGCCAATAGTGGTGGATGTGAAATAAATCCACACACGAGGATACGAGAAAATCAAATTACATGTGGAGGAGGAGAAATAATCCACACAGGATCCTGAGCAGTTGGTAGAGGACGCTGAGCAGACGAAATCCGACGCATCCAGGGGAAAAGGGCCACATGAAGCAGAATCGTCCATGGATTCCATGCAGTAGGGCCTGGGGCCAGAACCAGAGTAGGAAACAAAGCAAGAGAGGGGAGTATTGTCCCCACAAGAGAAAAATAAGTTGAGAGCATAAAGTAGTACGTAGGGCGTTCAACACACTCACGAAGAGCTAAGTATAGTAATGCCAAAAATTCCCAATGAAGTGAAAACTAGGGATAACATGGTAGGAGGAGTTGATGTCCTTCAATACTCTAACCATGATGTCTCAGATGTCAAAAATTTCCCAGATTTGGTAGCACAGAGCTACCTAGAGAGTAGGGGATAGGGCCTATCAAGCGCACCACTTTTGGAGCCTGCACAGTGGATCATGGGCCTGTACAACACATGTATCATGAACCTCTTAAACATATTGCACTTTGGGCATGGGAAATACATACATTGATGTGTTAAACAGTTGCTAGAAAGGGTGCATGGAGGCATCCTATGGATGGACAGGCCAATACTGATTAATGTTGACCTCATCGTAGCGATTACAGGGCTACCCAAAGATGGGGAGAAGTGGGAGAAATAACTAGAAGACAAGACTCAAGAAAAGGCCATCTCCAATGAGATTAAAGCGAAGTATGGAGTAAAGAGGGAGAATAGAGGAATCATGAATAATGACATCAATGATCCTCTGACTTGATTTGCAACCAAATTACTCTGTTGCAAATTAATGCGTAAGTGCCAAAAATAAGAAGTGCCTACAGGAGTAGTAGAAGTTGTGGCGCAATGCACAAAGGGGAGCTTGATGAGCTAGGCCCCGTATCTACTCAACTCATTCCTAGAAGACTGTAAGGATGTGCAAGACTGGGTATCTGAGTTCCACTACTCATGGTTACTCATCCTCATTGCACTTATGGGGTGGCACGAACTGACATATACGATGTTCCTGACAAGGATAGGAAAATGTGGCACAACACGCTACACATCGTTGTGAAGCACATAATATCCCAAGGTAAAGAAATTAAACAATGACATGTTCATACAATACTTAATAGAGATTAAGAACAACGTGGAATATACATGGAGGATATCACCAGAAACTGTCCAGGACTATGGACAGATAGCAAATTTCCACTCATCGCGTCACATCATGTGGCTACAGGCAAAGAAGGACCCAACCAAAGAGTAGTTGCAACTGAAGTACCGTGTGACGACACATGACATCCACATGTAGGTCCAAGAGTGGCATGAGGACTGAAAAGTACCAGAGATTCCAAGAGAAATGCCAACAGTACAAGTCCAGACGTAGGGTAACACAGTCCCCACGCAACAGATAGGCAGGAATGGTGCTAGCCAACAAAAGAAAACAATAATAGGTATAGTGGGGGCAAGAAAATCAATTTGAACGAAGAATAGGACACAAAAGAAGTCACATCGTGGTCCTACACAGGTCCCACAGGCTACAGAGCAGGCACCCGAAGCACCGACATGACAGGTGAGTGAAGAGGAAGTGCATACAGAGGTACAAGATGTAACCATGGAAAAAGAAGTTGAGCATGATACTGACATGGACACATAGATGGAAGAAGCATCTGAACAACCATATGCCAAAAGAAAGAGAATAATGGAGCAAGTGGCACCAGAAAAAAAGGAAAGGCCCATAGGAAACAAATGGAAACGTCACTGAAAACAAATGACCTAGAGATGATAGCCATGACAGTAGAATATTGTTTGTCAGAAGTATGGGAAAATGCGGAAAACCATCGAGATTCAATTTTGGAACAGGTACATAAGGTAAAAATTGTGATAGAACATTTAAGGATCAAGGCGGAACAACAAAAAAATTAGAAACCGATGCCAGTAAGAGAAGGAGCACCTGTCGGAGAAACATTACAAATCACAGTGCAGGGAAGTTCTAACTTTATCATAACACCAAATATATTTCATCGATGAGGAAATGATGTAGAATCCCATGAAGGATATCAAAAAATTAGACTTGGTGATGCCCAAGATACCAACAAAGGCATTGTATAAGTTACAGGTTAGCGTTGCACACGAGATTCATTCTAGAGAAAGGTCTGATGTGACGAATCTACAAATAGCGTAGGAAGAAAATATGGTACTGAAGGAAGCCATCATCCAAGAAGGGCAGAAGAAAGAGATAACGCAACAAAAGGTGGACCATATGGAGACCCATATAGACCTAGTCTTTCAAGCTATCTCAGATGACACAGTATTAGAGGAAGCATCTTTGGAGGAGAAGATAACAAAGATAGCACAAACTCTACAAAAATATAAAGATAAAATCAAGGAACTGGATTAGCTAGAATTACCTATGACTCCCCCAGCAGTCTGAGCGCAAAGAGAGCAAGACGTGACAATCACTACAGAAAAAATCGTGTAGAACATACATAGAGTGGTAGAACTGTTGGAGAAGAGTGACCCACTATGGACCCAACTATTAGAAGATGGGAGCCTACAAGAGCTGCAATGAAAGGAAGATAAATTTCATGCAACAATGACAGATGTCAAGCAACGACAGAAGAAAATGTCACTGCCAGAGAAGATTAAGACAACTGCATAAATGAAGAACCTTTAGGAAGAACAAAAATTGATGCAGGCACAGAAAATCACACGACAGGCTTAGTTGGAGCCCCTACAAGAAAAGGTAGAACAATTGGTTGTAGAAATCGACGTAACAAAAGCATGCCTCAAACATATAGGCTTGGAGGGGGTCGATATCTTAAGACCTCTAGTCACAACGTAGGTGTTCGAAGCCATGTCAGTAAAGAGCAGCCAGGCTCAAGAGGAGTGCCAATAGATAATAGATATGTACGAAGCACTGACACAAGCAATGGAAGACACAAGAGTTAGGCAGTGAATCAGGATGAGGCATGATGTTAGTGTTATGGGCATGTTGGGTGCATGCCATCTTTGAGGAAAAATAACGACGTGGGAGATGAATCCACATGTAGAAGGATAAGCACGTGTAAGGCAGACACACGTGTAGGAAAAGAAGCACGTGTAAAACATAATCACATGCAAAAGAGGAAGGCATGCGAGGCACACATGAAAGAAGACATATCCAGGATAGGTTTAGGGTTTTGGTAAGAGAATGTAATCATTGGTAAGCCTAAAATATGTATAAATAGGTACCTAGGAGGTCTAGGTAAGGGGTTATTGTTTTGGGTTTGATTCAATTATTCTCGGTCGGGAGTTCTGTTGTTTTGAGGCTCAGAGTAGGAGGTCATGTTTATTGTCATTGTATCATAATGTTACTTCGATCTATTTTTGTAAGTTGTTGAGTTGAGGAGAGGGATGAGGGTAGATATTGAGGGTTAGATTGCAGGCTGAGGAGCCTGGTGCGATCTAGTCCGCCTCACTATAATATCTCAACCTGTTTTGATGAAGAGTTGTAATGCACATGACGCTATAGTTTGAACTGAAGATAATAAAATAGCAAGCCAAATCGTTGTGGACGTATCCCAGGAGGGGTGAACCATGATAGACCATGTGTTATGTGACTAAATTTTATGTATCTTCTTGATGTTGATGATTATATGTTAGATAAATGAATGAATGAATTAGTTAGATATGATATCTTACATGCATGAGTAAGAATAACAGTATAATAAATCTAGATGTATGAGCTAGTAATTTAATGAAGAACAGAGAGGGTGAATTCACAGATCCCCACTCATTCCCAGGATGCAAGCACCTGAGTGTTTCCACCACCCCTAAGAACTATCTCAGGTGAGATTGTGCAGTGCACCCTGTGCGTTGTGTTGTCTTCTGGGTTACCAGAAGGGCCGATAGTTTTAAGGAGGGTTTTGTTCAAAACCAAATCAGGACCTGAACCTGGGTCAACCCAAGAATGATAGCCAGGAAGAAGAGAAAACAAACATTCCCCAAACTTCTCCAATCTCCAAAATCTTAAACGACTCAAGGGAGAAATGTCCTTTTTTTGTAGCCTATTGTGTAAAAACATTTTTAAAATATAAGTGTTTTGATCACTATGTTATTTAATGTTAATGTTGTGATAGAATGATGCATTTACTTTGTATTTTACATGAATGAATGTTTTTGTGCATGTGTAATCATTTACATTCACATTTTTAATTATTTTTCATTTGAATTTATATGTTAGTAAAAAATGGTAGTAATGAGACTCAACTTTGAGGATGGGTATGTTACAGACTGGTATCAGAGAATTTTTTTTGTGGTAGCATGCTTCAATGAGGGATTTGGGGACCTTATAGATTGGTATCAGAGCTTTTGGTTCAACTTCATACCTATATGGACCAAAGGCCTGTGTGAATTTTGTAAATTCTCTCTTGTAGATATTGATCTGTGTCAAATTTGGGGAAAATTGTAAAATTAGAACAAAACCCCCAAATTTCTAAACAAATTCAAGTATAATTTTCACTCCTAATGGTTGAAGAGATGATTAATTCCATCAACTTGCAAGTTGCAGAGTTAAAAATTGGCCTAGGGGGTTGAATTTCATGTTTTCATGGCATATGAGGAGTATATGAATCAACAACTTGGATCACATTAGAACTAGCGATTAATGACCCAGATTCATTTTGAGTTAATTAAAATTCTTAGTTCGCTGAAGAAATTTTCTTGGTTCGCTGAAATATTTCAGAGGTCAGTAAAATTCGACGAAGTGGGAACAGACTTTGAATCATCAAAAAATAAAATCACAGATCACCAATGGAGAAAATTAGTTACCATAGGATTTTTTGCACCAATTCTCTCTATAAAACTCCACCTCTGAATTGGGGCTATGAGTCCACAAGGAAATATAGGCTCCTAAGGGTGTCTACAGTCCATTGTAGCAACTCAAAACTCACTCAAACACACTGAAGTGACTCTTAAAACAATTCCATCTACCTATATCTCTTCCCCATCAGTCCACACAACCCAATGGATGAGATTTCCTTCTTTGCACCATAGTCCCTCAGACATTCTCCATCCACTTCAAGGGTCCAACACAGATTGTACATAAATCTCTCTACTAGGGGCTCCAAGAAATATAGTTTCAATAGGAGTTCTCACACAACATTTAGAAATGATAATGGGTAATTTCCTCAACATGAATCACTCATAGGAATAACAACCTCATTCTCAACATAATTACAAGATTCAACAAGCTATCTTTCATACCCACTACACCTGGCCACTCTTTGCCAACATTTAGCTCTGTTTTTCATCCCTTCTTACTAATTGTAAAAATATTGTATTCCTTCCTACTCGAATGTATTCTTCTCCCATGTTGTCTTGACTCTTACTCCCCCCCAGGGATGATTACACTCAACCCATGTTGTCATAAATGAGTGGGTTGACTTCCTCACCCAACCCCTTACCTAAATTTAGTGATTTGAGTGTTTAATAAGTCAAAGGGATAAATGGATAAATGACAAACTAATTAATGAAGATGGATTAAGAATCAAGGCATATGAAAACCCCTCAAAACCCCCATTAATCCCCCTCTCTTGTGGAATCATATCCCCCCTTAATTCTAGTCCTTGCTCGTCTATAACCAATGATTCATTTGGCCTGCGACCATTCATAATATTTATAATTATACAATGCTACATCAAGGGTCAAAACTGGGGTGTTACAATATTTCTTGATGTGTTTAATTTTTGTTGTGCATGTTTGAATCACTTACGTTCATGATATTTTAAGAATTAATTATAATAACATGCTTGTATGTCATGTTGTGTATATTTCTGCATTTGAATCAACATGTTAGTCAATTTGGCAGTAGTGTGGCCTAGTCAGGGAGTTGGGTATGTTACAACAAGAGATTCCAAGTTTATGACTCCTAACTTAAGGAACTAGTTAGCTAGTTTAAATATCAGGGTACGAAACCCTTATAAATGGATTGGTTCATATTGGGACTTCTACCCACCTTTCAATAAAAAATCCAAGGAAACAAATGTAGGCCATGTATTGAAGCCATAAATATAACAATCAATATTGAAGAAAAAATGGAGTCAACCTCATAAGATAAGAAACATAAAAGGAAAGAATGAGCCTAGAGGAAACTATGTAAAGAAAAGGGCCCCAATCCTTAAAATGTGAAGAAGGGATAGGAATTGAAGACCATTTTTTTTCAACTTTATTAAATGTGTAATGTAAATGAGCATTCTTGGAACAATTGTAATCATCACCGAAGTAATCAAGGTCAATTCCCCAATCAAAAGAGAAATTAGGGGGACTTCTAGAACGCTTTCAGGGGACGGGATCAATACCATGAACTTAAATATAATTAGAATGATTTTTTAGCTGAAAACTAAGTATGTGATTTTTTTATCATTGTCGTTTGACAAATGAAAAAAATAATGAAAATATTTCATTTGCGGTTTTTGGGGGCACACAACCAATAACTATATTTAAAACATTCCAAGAACAATGTGTTACTTACTTTGTGGTCTCAATACACATGATACAAGTGATTTTCCAAGTTTTAAATATCCTCAAGAAAAAAATATAATATGATTTAGGTGGAAGAGGAAGACGATAATAGGAAAATATTTATCACAAAATGGGATAGACTAAATGGATACAAACACTCTAGTATGAGGAAAAGTACTCAGGAGTAGAAATTTTCTGAACAGAAGAGAACACTAAAGAAGGCACTTGAAAACATCAAGAAATGTTGATGATAAAAAGATGGAAGACATTCAAGGGAGATATCATATTCCAATAAAAAAAGACTAAGACATATAAAAAATGATTATAGGATACAATTGACTGATTATAGGGATCAGACCAAGACAAGGAATACTTGTATAGATTTTATGAATTTCTCAATTTTTTATTTCATGTCAATGGGGATCTAGGATTAGAATCCAATGCCATAAAGGAAAGGAAATTGACTACATTATTTCAAAAGTATTTATGAGCATTTGAAATGATTATGAAGAAGCAGATTTTTCCCAGTGGTCCATCCATGCACCAACATCAATATAATTTCCTCCATTGTTTTTTTTTTTTGGG